>JAJLZM010000203.1:0-135215 GCA_030572235.1 Ambrosiozyma kamigamensis | reverse complement strand
ATAACCATCTTCAAAAATTTCATTTGGAATACCTAATCTTTTTCTAGTTTGATATGATCTATCAAATTCCTTATCAGATAACACTTTCAAAACTGCAGGTTCCTTAATTGGAGGAACTAGAGCACCTTTAATTTTCTCATTAAATGCATCAGCAGGCACCTCAATTACAACGTTGGGTGATCTAATATGATCTTTCAAAGTTTCAACTTTACAACCATCCAATTTAGAATTGATAAATGTATCTAAATTGAACATATTAGTTTTAGAATCATGACCTTGTAAACTTGCAGATGTAATATCGGTGGTTGTTCCAATTGAAAAATCAGAATCAACAGCACTTGCATTTGTATCACTATTTGTTTTCTTTCTCTTAAATAATTCTTTTGCAATTTTGTCTTGATATTCATCCGGAGTTAATACTAGTTCAGTAATAAATGCTTTAGCTCTATCTATTTCTGCTTTTCTATCTTCAGAAGTCTGAAAACATTCTTCAAGAACTGATGAACAATATAATAAATGTGATGTATAACCAACACTATTGTAGAAATACGTTGATGATTGATATGGTATAATCCATTTATCTAATTCATTATTAAAATATAGCTCTTTCGGTAGAAATTTAACGAGAGTTGTAGAGATACCATCACATAATCTTATTGTTTCTCTGTGTGAAACAGCATATATACCAAGAAGTCGAGTCAGAATTTTAAAACTTGGTTTATGACCTGGCTCATCAGGTAAAGAGGCCAAAGAGGCTACATTGAAGGAAGGAAATTTCTTGATTTCGGTCAATCCAATAAAATTTTTTTCTGAATTCTTTGGATATTTTACCCATTTACCGTATTCATAGAAGAAATCTGGAATTGGAAAGCCCTTTTTTTTAATACCATAATCTTGAAATAAATTCCTATATCCAGTAAAAGAGGTCTCTCCGTTCAATTCTATAAAATTTGACATTCCCAAAACTTGAAATAACTCACTCAATACCTTTGAAGTAAATAAACCATAATAATATTGAAAGAAAGATTGTAAAACGGGTTTTTCTAAAGTTGTTCTTTTGATTTCAGTTAATCGAACCATTTCATGTCCTGCAACATAGTGTTTAAGATGATTAAGCATATCTAGATTAGTTATTGCACTAAGATCGTCAACACCATTTAATAATTTATCGACAGAATTATCTATATAATCTTGTGGTAGAGGACCTGATCTTTCGAATGCATAATTTTTCCACAAATCATCAATGTGATTATTTTCATGGGTAGAAGTGGGATTCGAGTCTTTGAAAGCTTTTCTTGCATTTTTATCTTCTTTTTCTATATCATATTCTTCTTCATCATCATCTTCATCTTCTTCTTCATCATCAACTTCTTCTTCATCATCATCTTCATCTTCTTCTTCATCATCAACTTCTTCTTCATCATCTTTTTCGTCTTCTTCTTCATCATCTTTTTCGTCTTCTTCTTGTGGTATATCTTTTCGATCATTTAAAATAATATTGACAAGGGGCATGAAAAAGAAAAATCGGGTGAAATTCAAAAGATGTAAGTGATTGAACTCACCATTTTTAATCCAACTAATGATACGAGCAAAAATATTCTGATAGTCATCTGTGGAGGTTATTCCAAACTTTCGATAATCATATATATGGTTTCTTAGTATGCCAGGACCATGAGTAAGACCACCTGTGACTTCTTCTAGCTGTTGGTGTCTTTCAATGAAAGAACTGAACCCAAAATTATAGTTTGAGAGGTTTTGATCAGTGATTTCCTCAACCCCCTCAATTTGATTAAGTGGATGTCTGAGGTAATTCTTTATTCTCTTGTGAGCAGAATCCATGATGATTGATTCAGATTGGGGTCGGGAGGACTAGGGAGGTGAATTTATTGAAGACGATGAAGAGGAATGGTACTGGTGGCAAATGACCTTTTGTTTTTTTTTGTTTTTGAACTTTTTTCGTTTGAACGCGGTGAACAGAAAAAAGCTCCCAACTATTTAACGAAAAAAAAGAAGGATACAGTATGGATAGATTTATCATTCATTATTACAGTAACTTTAAATTAATCAATCATCTATATATATTAAAAAAAAACAAGAGAGAAAGAAGAAAATTGTACTGTACACACACACATACACGCATAACAATTAAAGTAAAAATATTGTTTTATTTAATGTAGGAAATATAACTAGAAGTAAAAGTAAAAGTAAACGATGATGATATAATTATATGCTATGATTAATTAATTTAATTAATCTAAATCCAATTTAACAGCTTGAAATTTCTTACCACTATTAACAGCAACCCAATCACCATCAGGACTCCAACAAGTATTATTAATTTCACAATCATCAAAATATCCAAAAATAGGTAAATCATTATTAAGTAATTGAGAATTATTTGAATTTGAAGAAGAAGAATCCATACTATCTAAATTATTATTACTATTATTATTATTGGTATTATTATTATTGTTATTATTTTGTGGAGTATTTGGAGTATTACTTCTTTGTTGATCTAAATCATTTAAATCATGAATTAATACTTGACAATCATCAGAACCACTTAATAATAAATTTTTAGTTGGATGCCATGAAATTGAATTTACAGTTGATGAATGAGAATTTAAAATTTTAATTGGTTGACCAGGCATTCTTAAATCTAATATTAAAATTCTATTTGAATTTGATTCAATTGTAGCTAAATGATTAGCATTATAATTTGAAGTTGCTAATCGAAGTAAAGCATTTGAATTATTATTATTATTATTATTTGAATCATTTGAATTTAATGAAGTAACTGATAATCTTGGTTTTAATTGAGGTTCATAAATAATAGTTGAATGTTCTAAATATCGAAGATCAAAGACTCTAATTGAACCATCATTTGAACAAGAAGAAAAGACATGTTTATCACCATAAATAAATTTAACATCAAAAACTTCAGCATCATGAGCAATTAATTGAGTTTTTGCAACACCTTGTCTTCTTGATAAATCCCATAAAGTACAAGTTGTATCAATTGAACAAGATATAATATTTTTTGGTTCAGCAAAATTCCAATCAAATGAAGTAACTGGAGGTAATTGATTAAAATCTTTTGTTTTTGTATTTGTTAAAGAAGCTTTTTCAATTAATTTTGGTACATTTAAATTATTATAAGATCTTGAAGTAATATTATTATTTGATATTAGAGGAGTGTTGTTATTATCTTTATTATGATTAACTTCATAAATTCTTAAACATTCACTTGTTGTTGCTAATCTATCAATATTACTATAACTTAAAGACATTGAAGGATCCCATTGTAATCTTGTAATTGGATAATTTACAATTGTTTCATTAACTTTTTCGAAATTATAATTTATAACAGATAAATCATCTGAATTTTCATCTTCATGTGGATTACCAAATAAAATTTTAATTCTATTAGTTGTATCTTCTCTATATGAACTTATAGCAATTTTAGCAAAATTTGAATCAGAAGTATTTGACCAATCTAAACCAAAAGTTGGGAATCTTGAAGTATAAGAAGAAGAATATTGATGATTATTTTGAAAAGATTGATTTCTTAATGATAAATTTGATTGTTGTTGTTGCTGTTGTTGTTGTTGATGTTGTATTTGTTGAAGGTATTGATATCTATTATTTGATTCATAAGAAGAATCCATCATATTATTGAAAGCTGAGATAAGAGTTAGTAAATTAAAGATTAAAAAAAAGAGAAGAAATTAATGGAATCAATTCAATAAATTTGAGTGTGCCAGTGTTAAGGTTAAAATAGTGTGTGGATATAGAAAGAAACATAGAAAGAAGGACATACCAAAGCCATGCTGGGAAAAGGGGGCCTCGCCTGCTATGGAGGATCTCTTTGAGAGGCCGTTCCAGTTCTGGTGGTTCATTCTGGAGAGATGGGAGTGTTTGTTGATGGAGACTGGAGACAAAAAAACAGAGTTATTTCAGTGAAATTGATGGAAAAATGGGTTTTGTGAGGGTGCGACAGCGCAAATGTTGTGGTTGGGAAGAGCCAATGAGCGGCCAGCATGGCACGTGACATCTGAGGAGAGATTTCAGTAAAGTAAATACAGCTAAACAGAGGAAACGGCCCTAGTGTGACAGGAATTTCACAGGAACAGCTGTCTCTACAAACCAGGAACAGGTGCCATCTCCAGCTTGCTCACCACTGCCATCTCCACTCCAGTCACCTCTCTCCAACCCTCTGTCTTCCCTGCTCAACGCCCATTATCTGCTCAGCCATTATCCAGATTTCATTTCGTACAGTGTACACTCATCGTTGTTGTTATTTCCCAAATATTCCCCAATTTCATACACTCTCTTTTCTTCAAATAATATCTAATCATGTTAAGAGTACTAGGTTTTGGTACTTCAACTCCAAATTTAAAAGAAAATGAAAAAACTTCAAAATCAATAGATGAAGCAATTCAAATTGAAAATGCTTTTAAAGCAATGGATTTTGTTTTAGATGATAGATCAAATGAAGGTTTTGAATTATTAAAAAATAGAAATGAAGTTCCAATATCTCAATTAGCTTATGGTGTTATTGAATTTTTAGAAGCAACTTTAGGTTTTGAACAACAACAAATGAAAAAAGCTCATGATACTTTATCATTAGCTGAATCTGCTAATTATAAAGCTAAACTTTTTGCTGAAAAAAATAAATTGAAAACTAGTTATATTTATCCTCCTGGTACTGAATTTGCTGTTGCTTATGCTGAAGCCAACTTATTAAATGCTTTATTAATGTTATTAAGTGAATCAATGGTTGAAAGTGCTAAAGCTTTATTAAAATTAAGAAGAGCTTATCATACTTTAGATTCAATTTCAAATAATATGGAAAAACAACAACAACAACAGGGAAGTAATTTAAATAAATTATCAAATTTAGATAATTCTTCAATTAGTTTAATTACTTCAAATACTCCACCAAATGAAAAATTTATTTCAATTCAAATTCCATTAACAAATCAAGAAAAAAAAGATATTTTAATTATTAAAAAATTAGAAAAATTATATAATTTAAAAAAAAAAAGAATTGAAGGTGAACATATTGGTAATCCACCAATTTCAAAAAATTTAAGAAAAAATTTAGGTTTTAAAAATTTAAATAATGATTTAATTAATGATTCAAAAGGATTTGAAATTGATCATAGTACTAATGAAGATGATGAATTAGATAGAGGTACTGTTGATGAATATATTCATTCCGGTGTTAATTTATGTTTTGGTATATTACAAGTTGTTTTATCTTTAATTCCTTCAGGTATTGGTAAAGTTTTATCAATTGTTGGTTTTAAAGGATCAAGAGAAGTTGGATTACAAATGGTTTGGGATGCTGCTAAAGAAAGAAATATTCATGGTGGTATTGCTTTATTAGCTTTATTAGTTTTTTATGATGGACCATTTCAATTTACTGATGCTGATTTTGATATACCATCAACTTTAGAAGTTAAAAATCCAAAACAAACAATTGAAAAAGTTAAATCAACAATGTCAACTTCACATAGTAATAAAGATTTAAGTTTAAATAAAATGTCATTAGAAAGAGTTGCAACAATTTCAAATAATAATGATGAACAACCAACTTTATTACATCCTGGAGCAAAATTAGTTGCAACTTTATTACATGCAAGAGCATTATTTCCAAATAGTAATTTATGGTTATTACAAGAAGCTAGAATGTTAGCAAGTCGAGGTAGATTAGAAGAAGCTGTTGAATTAATGGATACAGCAAAAAGATCACAAATGAAACAAGTTGATGCATTATTATGGTTTGATAGATGTATGATTTTAGTTTATATGCATAATTATGAAAGAGCAGCCAAAGAATTTATACAATTAATTGATATTAATACATATTCACATTGTTTATATACATGGTTTGCAGGATCATGTTATTTAGAATCATATAGAATGTGTTTAACTGGATTAACAAATGAATTTATTGATCCATTAAAAATTGATTGGTATAAAGAACAAGCTGAATTAAATTTAAAGAAAGCACCATTATTAATTGGTAAAAAGAAATTTTTTTCAAAAATACCACCATTTGAAAAATTTATTGATAGAAAATATCAAGAAATTTTAAAGAATATGGAATTATATAAAACTGAATTTATTGATTCAATTGGTTGTTCATTAGTTCATGAATTAGTTTATTTTTGGAATGGATATAATAGAATGAATGAAGATGATTTAAAATTATCAATTAAATTATTAGGTTATTCATCAACAGTTGAAGAAGATGAAGAATTAAATTTAATTAATCCAAAAACAAATAAAACATATAGTTTAATACCAGAATCCAAAGAACAATCAATGATTAGATATACATTACAATCAATTTCATTAAGAAGATTAGGAGAAATTGAAAAAGGATTAAATTTAATTCAAAATAAAGTTATTAATAATATAATTGAACCAAATGATGAAAAAATAAATAAGAATTTAAATGAAAATCCATGGTTATATCCAACTTCATTATATGAACGAGCATTATTTTCATGGAAATTTAATGGTATTAATGGATTAAATGAAAGTATGAAATGGTTAAAATATTCACAAGATTTTAATACTGAAGATTATGAATTAAGTACAAGAGTTTCAATGAAAACCAAAGCTGCTATTGATAGATTAGAAGATTTAACATGTTAAGTATTACTTAAGTTGTTTTTTATTTGCTTTAATTATTTTTTTTTTGTTTTTTTTGTTATAGAGTTTTAAAATACATATACTATTTATTATTATATTTATTGTTATTATTGTTATTGTTTACTTTATTTTATATACTATACTATACTATACTACTTATTTAAATTGCATTTATTTTAATTAAAATTCGATAGAATCATTATATTAATAAATAAGAAGTAAAGAAACAAAATAAAAAAAAAGATATTCATAAAAGCAATGAAGAGAGAATTGTACAAAGTTGAAATACTTGAAGAATAATAGATCATCAAATAAAATGCTGTAATTGTAATTAATTGTAAGTATAGTTGTAATAATAATAAATAATCATATAATCATAAAACCATCATTAAATCAATTGAAATTGAAATTACATATACCATTGACCTTTTTTATTACTTCTTGCAATTAAACTTGGCCATGAAACAAAGAAAAACAAACTACCAGCCCATAGTGGGATTCTAATGGCATGACCAGCTAATTCTTTAAATATTGGATGAGGACCAATTCTGCCTGCTGCTCTGATAACTGTTGGATGCATTATAAAATATGAAATATGAAAGAGGGATGAGAAAGATAAAAAGTGATAAATTTCTTAAAACAAAAGAAAAAGACACCAATAGAATCAAACCAATAAACGGGGGATTTGGAGGTATTTATACCAAATCTAAAACACTTCCGTTTTGCACCATTTCCTTATAACTGTAATAAAAACACTGTTCGACGAATCAAATGGCGTGATTTCAAAATCAGACGACTTTTGCAGAGATTTGACGGTTTCGAATTTGCCTGTTTGGGAGCCGTGCGCTGGCGAATCAGAGAGAGCTGTTATGTTAGGAGATTCATAGGGATTACTGGGTTGTGTGTTGTAGTGGTAGAGTAGTACTGTCTGTGTCTGTGTTGTTCATGCTGTCTCTGTCTCTTCTCTACCGTTGTTTGCTTGTCTAAATCACTTGAACAGAGTGCTGCCGAATTGGGACCATATGGCGAAGAATACATCATACACGTGACCCTCAAATAACATAAACTCGTGCACATGCAATATATACCCATACTAGGAAGTCGCTCGCTCTAAAGTGAGACGGCTATAGTTCCGGCTACCGGCTACCAATTGCTATACAACAGTAAATCAACAAAAACCACTAAACATAACAAACGTAAAAACAAAACTAATATTGAAATGTGTAAGTAATATCTAATTTATACATGAAAAAACAAAAACAAAGCTAACAAATTGTACAAGATATAAAAGAACTAATCTTTCTTTTCTTCTTCTTTTTCATCAACTTTTTCTTCTTCCTTTTCATCTTTCTTAACTCCTTCTTCCTTTTCATCCGTCTTAACGTCTTCTTTAGAATATTCTAAATATTTAGAAATAGTTTGTCCACCATTGGTATCTTCATCAATCTTATTTAAACTATCAATAAACCCAAAAAATCCATGAAATGTCTTTTCAGCTAATTCTTCTTCATAAATTCTATCATAAATAAATTCTTTTTTAAAATCTTCCATTTCTTTTTCATATTTATTAAATGTTAATGCTTCATATCCAAAATCAATTAATCTATCATTATATCCTCCATAAACTGGTTGTTCTAATAATAATCCTAATGATGGCGCCTTTGGTATATTAACTTTTTGTGCATTAAATGCTGTTGTAATCTTATTAAATGGAGCTCCTGTACGAATAACTAATGTAGTTAATCCAATCATCTTTCTAATTTGATGCATCATAAATGATTGTCCATGGATTTTAATTGAAATCCATTCCATATCTTTAATAATAAATGGTTTGGAAACTTTAAAATCTAACATATATCTATTTGAGGAATTTTCTTTAAATGATTTACCAATTGTAAAATTATGAAAATTATGATGTCCTTTAAATAACATCAATGCTTCTTGAATCTTATTTAATTTATTTTCTGAAATTCTATATTTGGTTCTTTGTTCATTACTAATTTGTTTAATCTTAATATGTGATTGTTGTAATGGAATTGTTAAATCTAATCCTTCTCTATTACATTCTTCAATTTGTTGAATAATACTTTCGGTAATACCTTCATCATTTAATTTAGAATATAATTCAGTCCAAAATTCTTCATCTTCTAAATCATCTCTTTTAATTAATTTACCTAAAACTGATGTTGGTTTTGGTGGAACAAATGAATAAGTTGGCATTAAATATTCATAAATTCTTGATGAACACATCTTTCTACAATCAAATGCATTATTAACACGACTATAACCCCAAACTTTGATTTGTTCTGGTAAATGAGAATTAATTTTTGAAACTATATCTTCATCTTCAATAATCATTTTTAATGATACAACATTACCTGCTGCATGAACTCCTTTATCTGTTCTAGCAGCTCTCATAAATCCAGATTTCTTTAAATCATTTGAATTATTTTGTGAAATTGCTCCTGCTTTAACAAATGCATCAAATAAATCTCCTTCAATTGTCTTTGCAGGTGGATTCAATTGCATACCACTATATCCTGTACCACAATATCCAATTAAACATGCAACTTTACGTTTTGGTCTTCTCTTCTCATCAGAAAAGACTGCATTACCAGATTCATCAACAATACGTCTATATATATTAATTATAATTTTTAAAAGTTAGTAAAATTAAATTCATTAATTAATGATGATTCATTAAATGATATCAAATTGTATCTGATCTTTATTTAACGCATACCCACGTGTCCGGATTTTTCTCAAGTATCCTTTGTCTTTTAGCGGAGTCGCCAACATAGTCTCCTTTTCTTGCTCTAAGCCATTTGTTGTCTCTTCCTCTTTTATTAGCTTGTCTTCTTTCTTCATCGTTGAATTCTCTCTTTTTATATTTTTTATCAGCTCTACTATATGGTTTCTTTTCATTAGTTGGGCCAGTAGAGGTGGCCTGTTCAGCATTATCATCTTGTTTAACCGCAGCTGGGGGATTGATGTTGTTGTCGTTGTTGTTTTCAGACATTTTTCAGTTAAATATCTTTGAAAAAACAGTTTTAATTGAAAACTTCAAAAAAAAAAAAATCGAAAAAATTAAAAAAATAAAAAATAAAAACATTTCGCGGAGTTGCGGCTCATTTTTTTTTTTTTGGAAAATTTTAAAAAATTCAAATTCAGTAAATAGTTTTTGATAATACTTGTAACTTTTGTTTAGTAAATTACCAGTTCATATACAATGAGATCACTAACAGAAGAAGAGACCAAAGTTGTCTTTGAAAAGCTAGCAAACTATATAGGAAGAAACATTGCATTATTAATAGATAATAAAGAAAATCCACATGTTTTCAGACTTCAAAAAGATAGAGTTTATTATGTACCATTAAAAATTGCAAAATTAGCAACATGTATAGCAAGATCAAATTTAATGTCATTAGGTACATGTTTTGGTAAATTTACAAAGACAGGTAAATTTAAATTACATATTACATCATTACAATATTTATCAGTTTATGCAAAATACAAAATTTGGATTAAATCAAATGGTGAAATGCCATTTTTATATGGTAATCATGTTTTAAAAGCTCATATTGGTAAAATGAGTGAAGATATACCTGAACATGCTGGTGTTATAATATATTCTATGAAAGATGTTCCTTTAGGTTTTGGTGTTAGTGCTAAATCAACCATTGAAGCTAGAAATTTACAACCAACTGCTATTGTTTGTTTTAGACAAGGTGATGTTGGTGAATATTTAAGAGATGAAGATACTTTATTTACTTAATGATTGAAATTACATGTATACTATAGATTATAATATAATTAATTAAAAAGATTTTTTTATTACAAAGACAGAAGAAGAAATTAAACTATAAAATTTTTGTTTTATTTTCTACCCTTCTTCTTATTCTTCTTCTTATTTCTAGAAGATGATGAAGTATGACTAGCTGTTGTTGTAGGAGCTTGAGTAGTAGTTTCTTTAGCAGAAATGTTTAATGATTGTTCAGTAGCAGCATCAATTGCACCACCTTGAGTATCTTTAGCATTCTTCTTACTCTTTTTAGATTTATAATAAGATCTATCTTTTAATGGTAACCATCTTTCTTCATCAATTTTAGATGTTAAATCTTTTGGTAATCTCTTCTTCTTTGATTTCACTTTCTTAACTTTTTGTTTAGTAACTTTTGAAGTAGAAACTATAGATTTTTTAACTTTTGAAGATAATAATGGTTGAATATCTTGTTTTATTAATTCATTAACATCAATATCTTTAATTAATTCATCAATTGGAGTTAAATTTTTATTTGTTGAATCATTATTTAAAATAGTCGAAACTAATTCATCATTAAATTCAATTAATTTATTAAAAATATCTTTAGCTTTTGATTCATCAAATGAAAGTAATTCAATACCAATAAATTTATAATATTTTAAATCAATATTTTCATCATTATTTATTAAAATTGTATAAATTTGATTTAAAAGTGAAACTTTAGCATTATTTCTATCTAAATGATCATAAATTGCAATTAATAAACGTGAAATAGCTGATATTTTTAAATTTTGTGTATCAAATTTAATTAAATTTTCTAAAATTAAACTTGCATTATTAAAATTATTTTCATTTATACTTAATTGAACAGTTAATAAATTAATTGGTAAATCAGTTGGATTTGAAATTGAATATTTAAATAAATTTTGATTACCAATTTTAGATAATGTTGATAAAGCTAATGGTAAACAAGAACCTAGAAAAGTTTTAGAATGCTGTTTAGATGATTTAGTAATATCTTTACCTGATTTATAAGCTAATAAAATTTCATTTCTTTGTAATGTTTTAATTTGTGGTAATGTTAATCTATTTAAAATACTAGAACTTAATGAATTTGGGAAGTTTAATTGTCTATATAATAAACTTGGAATTGAATCATTTAAATTGTTATTTAATGATAATAAATTATTAGTAATTAATAATTTAAAAATTTCATCTTTTAATGACGTTAATTTAGTTAAGATTTCAATTGATTCATTTGGTTTATTTAATAATTGATTGACATAAGCAATTTGTATCTCAATTGGAGTTAATTCACTAATTTTTTCATCTTCATCAGAATCTTGAAAATATGAATTAGCTAATTGATAAGCATTATTTAATAAAGTTAATGCTTCATTAAATTGATTTTCTCTAATTTTGATTAAAGCTTCATTGAAAATTAAATCATAAGATGAAGGATCAGTTTTAGAAATTGGAATAATTGAAGATGATGATGAATTTAATTTGATTTGTGAAATAACAGCTCTTTCATTAACACTTATATCTAATTCTTCGGATTTTATTTTACTTTCATTGACTAACTTTTGGTATAATTTTAAAGCTTCTTCATTGTTGCCAATACGATAATAATGTTGAGCTAAAATATGTTGAAAACCAATATTATTAACATCTTTATTTTCATCTTTTAACTTTTGTAAATTTTCGACATCATTTAATTTATAGTAAATATAAGACTTTTCAAGTAATAAACTTGGATCATTTGATAATTGAGAATGTGATTTTATTAATTGAGTTGCAGTTGTGTAATTATCTAAATTGATCAAGGCAACTAAACATTGTTTTAAAGCTTTAATATTTTTTTTATCTTTTTTTAAAACTGTGAAAGCAGTATCATAAACTTGTTTATGAGAATCAGACTTTGTATAGATCTCCAGTTTGGAAATCAAATCGACTAAGGACATTCTTATTTTTTCAAGTAGTTCTGGATCCACTATTGATCTATGAACTTGTTGTTGACTTGACTTGATCTCTTTTGACCACTTGAAAAATAAGAGTGAATTGAAATCCGGGTAACGCACACGTGACCACTGCACGTGAGAGCACCAGCCACAATTCACCAGCCCCGTTTCCATCACCACGATAACTCCAGATCAACATATTTTATTTTAAACCTAGTGTTGGTGGCAAAACAGACTAAATTGATTATAAAGCATAGGATCATTTACAATGGCTAAAAAAGGTGGAAAGAAATCTAAGGAAGAACCAGTTGAAGTTCAATCAGATGAAGGTGATTGGGATGAAGGTTCAAAGAAACCAAACAAGAAGCAACAAGAAAAAGATGCTAAAAGACAAAAAGAATTAGACAAGAAGAAAGAAAGAGAACAATTACTTGAAATGGAAGAAGCAGCAGCAGCTAGTTCTTCAAAGAAAGGTGGTAAAGGTGGTAAGAAAGGTAAAAAGGGTGGTAATTCTGGTTTAGATGACGCTTTAAATGCTTTTGGTCCAAAAGGTTCAATTAATGCCGATGGTTTAGATGATTCTTTAGCTGCTTTATCATTATTGAAAAAAGATGCTGTTGGCGATAAAGAAATTGATAGACATCCTGAAAGAAGATTTAAAGCTGCTTTAGCTGCTTATTCTGAACGTAGATTACCTGAATTAAAGAAGGAAAACCCAGGTTTAAGAAAGCAACAATTAGAACAATTGATTTATAAAGAATTCCAAAAGTCTGATGAAAATCCATTTAATAAGGAAACTAATGTTAGTTTCAATGCTAGAGAAGATGAAGTTGATAGTCTTAAGAAATCTGTTAGAGATAAAAGATCTAAGAAATTCGAACGTTAAAATGGATTTGGTGTTCAGTAGCTTTTTCTATATATATTTGCATAATATAAATATTCATTAATTTTCTATTTTTTGTTAATAACAATACCATTACTACATTACTAAATACAATAATAATAATTTGATCTTAGATTAATATATAAAAGCGAAATATAAAATACATTTTATTTGTTGAGATGTAGACTCATAGTAGTGTAGTTGTACTGTACATGGATTTATTTTTTATTGAAACACAAATGTTAACTTATTCATCATCTTCTTCATCATCAATGATCTTTGCTGCTTTTCTATGAACATGTTCAGGGGTTTTAGAACCTTCATTATCTTCTCCATCCTCTTCTTCATTTTTATTATCATCAGCCATTTCTTCATCACTCTTTTCAGGTTCATCATCAAACACTTCATCATCCAAATCTTCATCACTATCTTCAATAAATTCTTTAGATAAAGTACTTCTCTTTTGCAGGATCTTTTTCTTTGGTTTAGTGGTTTTCTTTCTTTTCGAACCTTCGGTACCATTGCCAGATCTTCTCTTTCTCTTACGTGAATTATCTAACTTACTATTATTATCATCGTCATCATCATCAAATAATCCGTCATCATTCTCAGAATCAGAACCACTGGATTCCTCAGCTTCAGAACCAATAAATTTAGCTTTCTTCTTTCTACCTGCTTTTTTACCCCTCTTCTTTTTATCATCACCATCCAAATCATCTTTCATATCTTTTTCTTCTTCTAATCTTAATTGATTCCATTCTTTAGCTTTTTCTTCTAATTCTTTTCTTTGAGCGGCTAATTTTTCGGCTTGTTTCTTTTGCTCTTCTTCTTGTTTTAATTTTTCTTCTAATTTCAATTGTTGTTCCTCTTCTTTTAATCTCTTAGCTTCTGATAATTTCTTTTCGAATTCAATTTCATATTCTCTTTGTTCTGTAATCACTTTCTCTAATTGTTTAGCTAATGCTTTACCTGCATTGACTCTTAATTTCAAATCATTTGGTGAATATGGTGGATGATCTGATTCAGATAATTCTTCAAGTGATTTAATAGCTTGTTCTAAATCAGAAACAGCCTTTTCTAAGCCATCAACAGTTCTTTTTGAAGAAGGTAATTTTCTTAAGAATTCAGCTAATTGAAATTGGATATAAGAAATATTAAATTTAAAAGCAGGTGAAGGATTTATTTTATTAGCTTTTTGAATTAATTCTAATGAAGTCTTAAAATAATCCAGATTCTTTTCAGATGTACCTCTCAATAACCAAGCTCTACTTAAGAAATTTAATGTTCTAACATCTTCACCATTTGAAAATCTACTTAATGCAATATCATAACTCTCAATTGCTTTTGAAAATTGTTTAACTTCTAACAAACAATGACCTAAATTTAAATAAATTGAAACATCATTTAAGGAATCTCTAACTTTTCTAAAGATTTCTAAAGCAACACCAGATTGTTTTTTATCAGCAAAAATGATTGCAATACCTTGAGCAGCAAATGCGTTATTAGCATCTATAGTTAATGATTTTTGATATAATTGAGCTGCTCTAACATAATATTGATCTTTTTTAGATTGATCTTTACTTTCTCTTGCTAAAGTACAATAAATATTACCCAATGAAATTAAGGCGTATGTATCATGAGATGTATGTTTAACTAAAGTATCACGATGATGTCCACTTTCTAAATCTTTTGATTTTTCTTGTTTTTTACTAAACTTCTTAACATACCAACCATAAAATGATCTAACTTCCAAATCATCAGACGCTTTTTCTAATAATTCTGTGACTTCATCTTTAATATCTTTGTTTTCAGATATGCAAGCTAATAATAGATATCTTATCTTAGCAGATATATAATTTGGAGATTCTGATAAAATTTCATTATACATTTCCATTGCACTTTTAATATCATCTGGCTTATTTGTTGACTCTTTATATCTTGCAATATTATATTTTAATGTAATTTCTAAAGCTTTTCCAGCTTCACCAGATTCTTGTTCTCTTAATGAAGTCAATGCATCTTCAAATAAACCAGAAGATTCACCATCATTTTTCAATAAAGAAAAGACACCAATATTATTTAATAAAGCATAACTAACTTCATCTTGAGTCTTACCTGAATTTAATTCTTGTTTTTGAGCTAATTGTAAATATTTTAATGATTGAGATAAATCTTTTTCTTCATAAACTCTTGATAAAGCTAATAAAGCAGATATACTGATTGATTCTTTTTGATCTGTTGCCAATTTAATATATTTTTCTAAGAATAAAATTGCTTTATCATAACTTTTTAAATTTTTAGAATACAACATACCTAAAGTATAAGTAACTTCTAAAATTCTTGAATTCGATTCTTGAATTTTTTCAAAAGATCTAATTGCATCTTGAAATTCTTTTCTAACAATTAAACATTGACCATAACCAACTCTTGATAATGAATTCTTTTCATTCAATTTGATTGATTCAGAAAATAGTTTCTGTGCTTGAAGTATATTATTTTCAACAAATTTACATCTAGCTAACCAAAAATTAGCATCACTTTTAACATTTGATGAGGCTTTTGAAGATTTTAAAACATTCTGACAAATACGTTCAGTTATATCATAATCACCTTTTGAAAAGAAATATGAGGATAGAATAATCTGAATAACTTCATTTGATGGATCATCATTATATGAAGCTTTAATAAATTCTAAAGCTTCTTGATATTTATTCATGAAGTCATTATCAGAGTTTGAATTAATAAAACAATCATCGAATTTAGCTAAAGAAATTAAAATTTTAGCTTCTAAATTATTTTCAGGATTAACTTGAATTGAATTTTGCCATGCTTGATTAGCCAAATCTTTTCTTTCTAATAACCAATAGGATAAACCAATACCAATTCTTGGATCAGGTCTTAACAAAGGATTTATACTTAAACATCTTTGAAATAATTTTAAAGCAGATAAATAATTTTCTCTAATAAAGAAAATTTTAGCTTTACCCATTAAAGCAAAACAATTTCTTGAATTTTTATGTAATAAACTATCAAAGATTCTTGATTCTTTTTCAAAATTTAAATTTTTTGATTTGTTTTTATTATTTAATAATGAATTTAACGATAATAAAGCTTGTGTTAATACAATACTTTCATTACTTGAATCTAAAGATAAAGCAGTTCTATTTTCAGTTATTGCAGTTTCAAAAGTAATTGAATTTTTATCTTTATTTGCCTTAGTTAAATATAACCAAGCTATAAAGTTATGAAATAGGGCTTGAATTGATCTTGTTTCTTCTTTAATAGGAGAATCAGCTAAGGCTATTTTAACAACGTTTAAAGCTTCTTCAATATTACCTTGATTTGCATAGGCTCTACCAACAGATAGCCATTGAACATATGATGATTTTTCTGTAGTTAAAACATTTAATATTTCAGTTGAATCTTCAGGCAATTCACTGACTTCGATAATAATTTCACCATCAGTAATTGGAATTGTAATTTCTGTTGTGGTATATGCTTCTCTTTTAGAATCATTTTCAATTGAACTTAGATAGAAATTTGAGGAGAGTTCAAACTCATCACTGGTGGTAGGCAACGCATCAGTCATGGTTTAAAAGAAGCTTTGATTGATCAACAACAGATGCCTTGTTTGTGTGTTTTAACATTAAACGTTGGTTTGTTTGTTGCCTTTTCGTCTTTTTTGAAAAACTGAAGATTGAGCGGAGCACGACCGCATTTTTTATTTTTTTTATTTTTTTTATTTTTTTATTTTTTGATCCCTAGAATTAGTTGATTTCCTAGACACCTTTATACAATTTATCAATATTGAAAATGAAAGAGCAGTCTCTCCGAATATATGTTGGTTCAATTTCAAAAGAATTGGCAGAAAATATTGAACTATTAGAGAAAAGATTTGAGAAATTTGGTGAAGTTTTAGAAAAATTTGAAATTATAAATAAGAATTTTAATTATTTTGGTTATATAACATTATTAATTACAACTGAAAATTTTAAAAAATTACAAAAATCATTTCATCAAGCAAATTTTAAAAATTCAAAATTAATTATTGAAAAAGCTAATTTAAATTATAAAGAAAATTGGTTAAAAGATTTTAATAGACAAGATGATAAAATTAAATTAAGAAAAAAATTAGAAAAAATATCACAAGCTAGAATTGAAAGAATTAATAAAGATAAAAATCCATTTAGTAATATTAATGTTCTTAAAGGTAGAATTAGAAAGACCAAAAGAAAGTGTGATTTGAAAAAAATAACTCTAAGAATTCATTTTGATGATAAATCATTATATAATCTAAAATGTAAAAGAACAAAAGTTTGGGGTTATAATAAGAATAGAAATCTAAGAGATTTAGCTTTTAGATTCATAAATAACGAATGGAGAGATGGTAATGATCATATATTAGAAAGATTAAATGGTAAAACAATTGTATTTAATAATTCAACAGTCAAATTAGAGGATGAAAATACTAGCAAAGATAACGAAGAAGACACTGACAACGATGAAAGAAATAGATTGAACAAAGTGTTAGGATCATTATTGACTAAATATGATTTTGATAAGGAAGTTGAATTAGAAAAGAATGATAATGATGAATATGCTGGTGCTAATTATGAATTTGAAGGAAGAGATAATGACTCTGATGAAGAAATTATGGATGTTGATTATAAAAATATACCAAATAAAGATTGTGTTGTTCCATCATATGATAAGATAGTTGAAGAATATAATAATCAAAATCAAGATCAATTCAAATTGGTTCATTATGATGAAGATGATGATGAAGATACTGAAGATTTTTATAAGAATTTAGCTAAAGATACAAATAAAGCTAGTGATGAAATAATAGAAGTTAAAAATAATGAAAGTATTGAAGATCCTGATTTAGATGATGAATTTATACCAACATTCGGTAAATCTAAAGAAAAGCCAATTGAAAATACAACTGAAAAATTGAGATCATTATTAAATCCAATTGATGAACAACCACAAACATCATCATTCCATTTTGAATTAGATGAATCAGATATAGATGAATCTAAAAACATTCAAGAACAACATCAAACAGAACAAGAAGAAACAATTATAACTCCTCCTGTTTTTGAAATTAAAAAGAAATATGGATTGTTTTTTCCAAATTTTGATTCACCATTTTTAATTGCACAAACTCAATTAAATAAATTAAATGATTATAGACTATTTGATTCTAAAACTTATGATGAATGGTTTTATAATAATAGAGGTGAATTAAATAGAGAATTTAGAGGTCGTAAAAGAGATGTTTTAAGACAGCTTAAAAAGAAAAATAAAGGATCATCGTCATCTACTTTAGTTATTTAATTTTATAGACTTTTCATTTAATATAACAGTGATTATATTTACGTTCAAACAATATATAAGAAACAAAATGGGGAAGGGGACTAAACCTGTAGCATAAAGAAAGATAAAAATTAAAAAAAAAAAAAAGATGAATCGAATCAAAAACCCAAACAAACATATAACAAAATCAAATCAAAAAACCAATGAAACTGAATGTAACCCCGGACTAAAATATAGTATAAATTCCTGTGCTAAAAAGTAGTAGTAAAAAAAGAAATAAAAGTAAAAAAAAGATATGCCTTTCTTCAAACTAAATCTAATTAACTAATTGTTTAATATCTGCGATGATATTGTTAACATCATTAATTAATGATTCTGGAATTTCATCAAGTTTATCTAATGTTTCCTCTAAAATTTCAATAGATCTTGCTGTATCATTTTCTTCATTTGTAGTTTCATTCCAAAATTCAAATAAATCTTTACCAGCACCATTGAAAATCAAGACATTTGGAGTATCAGCTGGAATAGAATCTAACACATTCTTAGTACCGAATTTAATTATGTTAGCTTTCAATTCAGCTGGAGTAATTGCAGATGATGAAAATAATGAATCCGATTCAGGTTGTAAAGATAAGAAATATGTTAATAAACCGGCAACATGAGGTGAAGCCATTGAAGTACCAGATAAGACAGCAGTTGCAGTTTCTGAACCAATATAAGTTGATAAGATATTTAAACCTGGAGCAAAGATATCAACACATTTACCATAGTTTGAGAAATAAGCTCTTGTATCAGATAAAGTGGATGCACCAACAGTAACAGGATTTTCAGCAGCAGCTGGTGAAGTGTTACAAGCATCTTGATTTTCATTACCTGCAGCAACAGCAAAGTGAATACCAGCTTTAACAGCAGCATTAACAGCTAAATCTAAAGCAGGTGATTTACCACCACCTAAAGACATATTAGCAGTAGAACCTTTGAAACCTTTCTTACCTGCCTTTGATTCAGCAATATGTGAATTAGCTGCAACTTCGACACCTTTAACGACATCAGACATTGTACCAGAACCATTTGATCTTAACACTTTAATTGCAACTAATTTAGCATTCTTAGCAAGACCATAAGATTTTGAACCAATTGTACCAGCACAATGAGTACCATGACCATTTCCATCTTCATCATAATCATTATCTGGAATTGTAGCACCCCAAACAGCCCTACCTTCAAAATCTTTGTGACCAACGAAAACACCAGTATCAATAATATAAGATGTGACTCCGGTACCAGCATTATCATCATAGATGTATTGGTTATATGTGGCAAGAGATAATTTGTCAACGTGACTGACTCTAGCTAAACCCCATGGAGCACCGTACTGAGTTTTAACATCATTTGCGTGAACAACTGAATCCATTTCAACAACTGACACATCAGGATTTCTTAATAAAGTTTTAACAACAGATGGAGTAAACTTACCAGAATAACCTAAAGTAATACCATCAACATCAAAAACATGTTTGACACCACCACCATTTTGAATTGAGAATTCATTTAATTCATCATTGTTCTTAATTGTTGATAAGGATTGGGTGACCAAGTCTTGAACCCACAATTGATGGAATTCAGCAGCTTCTTTCTTTAAACCACCATCTTTGAACATAACAATATAAGAGTTTGGAATGAATGATTCCATACCAATCAAAGGAGCGGCATCTTCTTCAGATAATAGTTCGATAGGACTGTTTTGAGTAAAATCGGTTTCAGCAGCTTCAACAGCTGGGGTTTGGGTAGAGACATCTTTAACTAGATTGAAAGTTGCAGGTGAGTCATCGAAGGTAGGGATGACTAGAGCACTAACACTAGTAAGAGAGAGTAAGATTGAGATTGCGACGGAGTAAGATAACTTCATTGTAGTTATTTTGTGAAGAAAGAAGGTGTGTGAGTTACGAAGGCGACTCCACCAAGGTGGGTCTTCTGATAAGCCAAAATAGAACCACACAATCGGGTGGCTTACGTCAGCGGCGGACTTATCGATAAGGCACGTGAGCAGAGCACGTGCGACGTGTTCGGATCCGGATCCGATAATATCAAATTAACTAATTACTATAACTAGTTTAAACAACTATATTAATAAACTATCTATACATCTATAATATCCTTCACTTTGTTGTCGTAATCATCAACATCACTGTACTGTTCTTCCAATTCCATCTGGTCTTCAATGTCAGCCTCATCCAAATCTGCTTCAACCTCATCGTCTAGTTCATCTGCTTCTTCAAGCATCATTTCTAAATCTTCTTCTTCATCATCTAATAATCCAGCATCATCTAATTCTTCAATATATTCAACATTTTCTTCAATTTCTTCTTCATTTAACTCTTCTTCTTGTAAATTCTTAATCATATCTCTTTTTAATTCTAATCTATCTGTAACCATACCAATCTTACCTCTTAATTCCATTAGTCTATTTAAATTCTTACTTTTGGAATTTAAAACACTAATTAAATTATTTAAATTATTGTTTGAATTATTAATATGATTAATTAAATAATTTCCATGATAAATTAATATATTTTTAATCCAATAATTCAAATTGATCTGTCTATTACCATTCTTACTAATTCTTTCTGATAATCTATCCAACAATTTAACTATATAAATTGAATCCATCTTATAAATAGTATTTCTAATAACAGTTTCATCTTTATTATTTAAAACAGTTTCTAATAATGAATGATCATTTGATTTTAATGCTTGTGTTAAAACAACTGTTAAAGTACCTGCATTCACTTTCTTTTTATTAGTTGGTTTATTTGAATTACTACTTGTATTATTATTGTTTTGTAATTGTAATTTTTCAGCTAATGATAAATCTTCTTCTTCATCTTCATCATCATCTTTATTTAAATCTCTAACATTATCACCTGATGAAACGATTGCATGACTTTCATTATAATGTTTAGCAGATGCAATATCATGACCAAACTTTAAATTTTGAAATGGTTTTAAATTTGGCTTTTCTTTTAATAATTCAATATTTTCATTAATATTAAAACTTTTTATATCATTTTCATTCTTCCACCATTGTAATTGATCAAAGAATGGAATTGATGAATCTTCTAACCATGTTAATAATATATATTTACTAGTTAATTTTAAATCTTGAAATTTTAAATCTTCTTTAATTTCATTAACTGGTCTATTAATTTGAATTTTATAATTTGAATTAATTGATTTTTTAAATTGATTTCTTCTCTTATTGTTAGATGATGTTGTTAATTGTTTAAATGGATCATTAAAAATTTCAATTTCACCTGAATTTGTTAACACAATTAATAGATCAATTTTAAATTCAATATTTTTTAAATAATCAATTTTTAAAATTGAATTTTCACAATTAAAAACTTTCAAAATTGAATTATTATTTAAATTTAAACAATTTATAAATCTATCATTGGTTGTAAATGATAAAATATTTGAATTATTGTTAATTAATTGAATTTCTTCAATTTTATTAATATGATTTGAATTTAATCTTATAATTGATTGTTCATTAATTTTAAAATGATATAATGAAGTTGAACTTAATATGAATTCATTATCATTTATTATTTCAAAATTATTAAATTTTAAATTCTCAAATTCATTTAATATATAATCATTTAAATTAATTGAATTTATAATTTCAAAACTTAAATTGAATTTAATCAATTTATTACTTAAATCAAGACCATAATAATTATTATTATAATATTTAAATGATGATAAATTATTATTTAATTTTATAATTTGTTGAATTTCATTTATAATTGGTGAATAAATATATAAAAAATTTGAATTTTCAAAAATAATTGAAATTAATTGATTCTCTAAAGATTTATCTTCTAATTTTTGCTTTTTAGATTGATGATTTCCACTTGATGGATTTGATATCCATTGTATTTTTGCAACTTTTAAACCTTTTTGTAATGGGAAAACTGTTGAAAATGATTGTAAATTATTATTATTATTATTATTTGAATTATTTGTTGATTGCACTCTAATAACTTGTGAATCCAATGATACTATCACACTAGCAAAGAACTGCCCACTAGGATCAAATTGTGATGAAACCAATGGCATTATAACACGATGATATTAATCAATATAAATAGATTAAAATCTAGGAATTGAAGAATAAAACTGAAAAAAAAAAAATAAATATAAAAAAAAAAATTTGAATCGATGTGGCGGATTACGGCGGTGCTAAGTGGCTGAACCTTTTAACGCCGAAATCAATTATCACATTTTATCATCATTTTATCATTTTATTTTATCTAATTCAATAAGCTAGTATAATTATGAGTAGAATAAATAAGTATATATTATACAGTATACAATTTAATCCTTGTAAACTAAACCACGATTGTCTAGAGATTCTCTTACGGAACTTCTAAAGATGTATCTGGCAGTTAATGTAAGAAACAGAAGGTTGTGGTCAATGAGTGAGTTCTTGTTGGCTGCTCAACAGGACTATCTAAAGGATTTATAAGCTAACTGATAATGAATCCTCCAACCTTATTTTGTTCGGAACATAAGTGGAATTTCCTGTGTTATCTGTAGAGGTCAAAACACCAATCGCCAGTTATCCTGAGTTACAGAAAGAGTACTTTAATGATAAATTAAACCCACTTGATAAAACAAATCAATTGGCTTGTCAAGCTCTTAGTTGTTGGGATCATATTAGTTGCTCTACTGATGGCTTCCGTACTTCTTTCTTTGATTTTCAATTTGATGAAGATGATAATCATGCATTGCCAGTGAAGATAAAATCGTTGGTGAAGACTCCACTTGGCCAACTTCCACCTTATTTTTTGATTCAAAGTTGTATTCAATTTGTTTAGCAAAGTTTGCTGCCATTGATGATATTATCTCTAAATTTGATGGTTTAGATGAAACTCAATTGAAAGAGGTGCTTTTTGATTCTTTAAATGAAAAATTAATAGAATATCAAATTTCCGCGGTAGATAAATATGATGATATTAGAATTAATATAATCCTCAAAACTTTTCAGTGTAAATACTTGGACTACTTTAAGAAATGGTCTCATTCATTCAAATCCAACTCAATAAAAGATCTCTTTAATGCTGAGTTTAAATGTTACCAGAGGCAGGAAAATCTTGAAGAAGTGGCAGTCTATATATATATCTGATGTACCATCATAACATATTGTAGTGAATTGCAGAGAAGAAGACGAAGAAGAAAGTGGGTGGCAAAAAAAAACAGGTTATAATTGTTGAAAAGTGGAAGTTGAAAGTGGTCGATCATACATTCTCACTGGAAAACTACTAAACAACCGTGCGTGGCGTATTACGGCTGTGCTCTGTGGCTTGTTATGTGGCTGTGCTGAAAAATTAAAATTTTGAAATTGTTAAAGACTCATCATCAGTTAACTCGACAAGTGGTATAACAAGAAAATACTAGATTATCCAAATCATGAGTACAGACCAAAAAGGTGTGGTGTTAGAAAACACCACCCGTAGAGATGCTTTAATTGATATTGAAACTAAGTATAAAAAATTATGGCAAGAAGAAAAACCATTTGAAGTTAATGCTCCAACAAATGAAGAAGTTCCATATGGTACTCCATTAGAAGAATTACATGAAAAATATGGAAAATATTTCACTTCTATGGCCTACCCTTACATGAACGGTGTCTTACATGCTGGTCATTGTTTCACTTATACCAAATCTGAATTTGCAACTGGTTTCGAAAGATTAAGAGGTAAAAAAGCTTTGTTTCCATTAGGTTTCCATTGTACTGGTATGCCAATTTGTGCTGCTGCTGATAAATTAAAAAGAGAAGTTGAATTATTTGGTCAAGATTTTTCAGGTTATTCTGAAGAAACAGTTGAAGAAGAAGTTGTTGCACCTGTTGCTGAAGAAAAGAAACAAACTGATCCAACTAAATTCGTTGCTAAAAAGGCAAAAGTTGCACAAAAAACTGGTTCAGCAAAGTATCAATTCCAAATTATGGCTCAATTAGGTATTCCACTTGATGAAATCCATTTATTTTCTGATCCTTATCATTGGTTATCATTTTTCCCACCTTTAGTTCAAAAAGATGTTACTTCATTTGGTGGTAGAGTTGATTGGAGAAGATCAATGATTACAACTGATTTAAATCCTTATTATGATTCTTTTGTTTCATGGCAAATGAGAGCTTTAAAGAAATTAGATAAAATTAAATTTGGTGAAAGATATACTATTTATTCTGTTAAAGATGGTCAACCTTGTATGGATCATGATAGACAATCAGGTGAAGGTGTTTTACCACAAGAATATACAGGTATTAAAATTCAAATTACTGAATTTACACAAGATGCATTAGATTTATTTAAATCAAATTCATTTGATTTATCAGATAAAAAAGTTTATTTAGTTGCTGCTACTTTAAGACCTGAAACTATGTATGGACAAACTTGTTGTTTTGTTTCCCCAAAGATTAATTATGGTTTATTTGATGCTGGTAATGGTAACTATTATATTACAACTCATAGAGCTTTTAAAAATATGTCTTATCAAAAATTAACTCCAAAGAAAGGTGCTTTTGAATCTGTTTTAGATATTAAAGGTAATTTATTAATTGGTTCTAAGATCCATGCTCCATTAACTCCTCATAAAGAATTAAGAGTTTTACCAATGGAAACTGTTTTAGAAAATAAAGGTACTGGTGTTGTTACATGTGTTCCATCAGATTCTCCAGATGATTTTGTTACAACTAGAGATTTATTTAATAAACCAGAATATTATGGAATTGATAAAAGTTGGGTTATTACTGAAATCATTCCAGTTGTTAGAACTGAAAAATATGGTGATAAATGTGCTGAATATATAGTTAATGAATTAAAAATCAATTCACCAAAAGATAAAGATCAATTAGCAAAAGCTAAAGAATTAGCTTATAAAGAAGGTTTCTATAATGGTACTTTAATCATTGGTAAATATGCTGGTGAAAAGGTTGAAGTTGGAAAAAATAAGGTTAAACAAGATTTAATTGAATCAGGTGAAGCATTTGTTTATAATGAACCAGAAAGTTTAATTATGTCTAGATCTGGTGATGAATGTATTGTTTCATTAGAAGATCAATGGTATTTAGATTATGGTGAACCAACTTGGAGAGCTCAAGTTGAAGAAGCTTTAAATGATATGGATACCTTCAATGATGAAACTAAAAATGCTTTTGAAGGTGTTTTAGGTTGGTTAAAGAACTGGGCTGTTTCAAGAACTTATGGTTTAGGTACTAGAATCCCATGGGATAAGAAATATTTAGTTGAATCATTATCTGATTCAACAATTTATCAAGCTTTCTATACAGTTGCTCATTTATTACATTCTGATTTCTATGGTAAAGAAGTTGGTCCATTAGGTATTACAGCAGATCAATTAACTGATGATGTTTGGGATTATATTTTCTCAAGAGTTGATGAATTACCAACAAATTCAGAAATTTCAGTTGCTGATTTACAATTATTAAGAAGAGAATTTGAATTCTTTTATCCATTAGATGCATCTGTTTCTGGTAAAGATTTAATTCCAAATCATTTAACATTTTTCATTTATAATAATGTTGCATTATTCCCTAAAAAATTCTGGCCGGGTGGTATTAGATGTAATGGACATTTATTATTAAATAATGCTAAGATGTCTAAATCAACAGGTAATTTTAAAACTTTATCTCAATTAGTTGAAAAATTCGGTGCTGATGCATCTAGAATTGCATTAGCTGATGGTGGTGATACAATTGAAGATGCTAATTTTGATGAAAGTAATGCAAATGCAGCAATTTTAAGATTATTTAATTTAAAAGAATGGATTGAAGAAATAATTAAGAATAAATCTAATTTAAGAACTGGTGAATATAATTTATTTGATAAATTATTTGATAATGAAATGAATTATTTAATTGATGAAACTTATAAACATTATAATGCTACATATTTCAAAGCTGGTTTAAAAACAGGTTTATTTGATTATCAATATTCAAGAGATTATTATAGAGATGTTACATCATCAATTGAAGGTGGTATGCATATTGATTTAGTTTTAAGATATATTGAAACACAAGTTATTTTAATTTCTCCATTTGCACCACATTTTGCTGATTATATTTATAGAGAACAATTAGGTCATAAAGAATCAATTCATTTTGCTAAATGGCCTAAATTAACAAAACCAATTTCACAAGCTGAAACAGATTCATTAGAATATATTAGATCATTACAAAGATCAATTAGAGAAACTGAAGGTTTCTTAACTAAAAAGAAGAAAGGTGGAAAACCAGCAGATTTAGATAAATCAAAACCAACTAAATTATCATTATATATTTCTTCATCATTCCCAGAATGGCAAGAAAAATATGTTGAATTAGTTAGAAAATTATTTGAATCATCAAAATTAGATGATATGTCAATAATTAAAAAAGAAATAAATAAACAAGAAATGAAAAAAGCAATGCCATTTATTAATGAATTAAAGAAAAAATTAACAATTGTTAAACCTGATGTTGTTTTCCATAGAGAATTATTATTTAATGAATTAGAAATTATTAAATCTTCATTAAATGTTTTAATTAAATCTCCATCATTAGTTATAGTTGAAGAAATTGAAGCATTTGTGTTTGATAATGGATCTACAAAAGGTTTAAATATTTTAACTGGTGAAGAAGTTATAATTCCAAAATCAAAAGCAATTGAAAATGCTGTTCCTGGTCAACCTGCTGTTTCAATTCAGAATTTATAATTGAAATTTTGTTTATAGTATCATGTTTTTTTTATATAGTATTAAATTTATTATTTTAATTTCTCCTCTCCTTTATTAACTATTTTTTTAGAAGTAATTTATTATTTTTTTTATTAATATACAGTGTTCAAATAAGTTTTTTTAGTACATATTATTAAATTTTATTTCATTTTGTTGTCTTTATTATTTTATTTTTTGATTACAATTTTACATTTCACGTTCTGAACTTTTGCAGTTTATTTATTAATTAAAATATATTATGCAAAGTTATACAAAAAAATAATGGTATACGATATCAATAAAATGAGAAATAATGAAAAAAATGGCCAAAAAAAGTAGAGTATTTAGCCTAATGCAAAGAGAAAAGAGATACAAATATAACATAACACCAATGATTAACCCAGCAAAGAAAAAAAAAACAAGAACAAAAAAGCATTTGATATGGAAAAACATAAGAACTGAAAAAAAAGGTGGGATGAAAATGAAAGACATCCAAAATAAATTATTTGAAATAAATAAATAAATAAAAATTTCAAACTGAAGCTTTTAAATAGAAAGAAAAAAGAAAAAAAAAGCATAATAAAACAGCAACAAATTGAAAAAATAAATTAAGAAAATAATAATTATGAATTGAAAAATAATTATAATTAAAAGGCACAACAAACACATGCTTTTGTTTTGTTTTGTTTTTGGTATTAATTTGATTGTATTAATTTGATTAATTTAAAACTTGAAATCCACGTTTGTTTAATTCAGTTACGGTCCATGCCCAATTATTAATAGCATATTCATCAGTTCTAGCAACCCAACTTGGATCAGTTTCAACACCAAATGTTGCAAAATATTTTCCATTATCATTTAATTTATTAATATCATTACTTATACTACATTTTAAAGTTGAATAAGAACCTTCTTCATTTGAAACACCAAAAAAGAATCCAAATAATTGAAAGAATATCCAAAATAATGCACCAATTATTGGTAATCTTGTAAAATGACTAAATAAATTAGTATTCATTACAAAACCAGGATGAACAGAAACACATAATATAGTTGGATGTTTTTTTGATATAGTTTTAGTCATATGAATACCTGCAGTTTTAGCACTACCATATCTGAAGAATGTAAACAGTATATTTGGTTTATAAGGAAAATCAAAATTTAAACTAATTGGGAAAATTTCAAATCTATGACCAATTGAAGAAACATAAACAATTCTTGGATCTTTAACAATTGGTTCTTCCATTAATTTAATTAATCTATCAGTTATTAAAAAGGGAGAAATATAATTTGTTTGTAATTGAATTTCAAATTCATCTTTTGTTTTTGAATATGGTACAGCCATTATACCAGCATTATGAATTAATAAATTTAAATATTTTTCTCTAGTTTTAAATTCAACAACAGCATTAACGACAGATTTCAAATCTAATAAATCTAAATGAATGAATTTTAAGTCACCTAAATGTTGTAAAGATCGTTGTTTATCAGTTAATTTTATTCTTAATTTAATTGCTTGATCTTTAATATCTTGAAAAGCAGTTTCAGTTCTTTGTCTACTTCTACCACCAACATAAACTATAAAACCATGAATGTAAAGATGTAAGACAGTATAAAACCCTATTCCACTATTACCACCAGTTATAAAACAAATTCTTCTTTCTTTATCAGGATCAAAATAAGGCAATTCATCAGGGTTAAAATTAGATGATGGTCTTGTTTCATTTCTAAGAAACATCTTTCTTTTTTATAAATAAACTATTTTGCAGTTAATGAGAAAAAGAACCAGTAATCAGACCAGCAGAAGATGGATCTTATCGATTAAAATGCAAATAATTAGTTATCTATCATAAGGTGGTGGTTTTTCTTTGGGTTTCTTTATTTCATTTCTCTTTCTCCTTTAAAGTTTTTTTACAATAAAATGAGTGTGGCGCAGGAGGCGCATTTCTCCCAATAATCACCAATTAGGGCCCATTTCAAGCTAAATTAGTCCCTAGACTAATGGGTAATTATTGTTTGGGTTTAATGGATACTATTACTGAACTGATTTGATTGTTTGTTATATGTTTGGAACAGACAAGTACGTTTGTCGTTGGTTATGAAATCGTAATTGTGAAGAAAAAAAGAGCAGTTGCTACCACAAAAATGCTACAAAAGTGTTAAAACTTAAAAGATAGTTACTTCCCCGCCTATTGTTTACAAAGTCGGTGTATTTCTGTCGACTTGTAAATTATTAAAGTGTTTATTAGTTAATTCTTGAAACTTATATGAAATTGTTAAACTGATTTATCAATCAGGAATATAATACTACTCTTTTGGTTCAAATTGGTTGATAAATTTTAATTGGATTTACAATTATCAAACGTATACAGACTCAGAGGTAGGTATAGATAATAGAATACTGAAAAATGTAATAATTACAGAGTGCCCTATAATTTTGTTTAAACTACAGTACATCACTTAACTTGTATACCTAGCACATTATGTTGCTACCAAGCATAAAAGTCACGAGCTAAAAAGCACGTTTATTGGCCAATTAACACAAACAACATTTAACATGTCATAGACTCATATAGATCTTTCAATGTCCCTCTTTCAAATTAATCTGTTTCGGGATTTTCCTCCTTTCTTTTCTTTAAATTAATTAATGCCACTAGCTTATTTATATACCTTTTTCTTTGCATTAATATGTAATGAAAAGTTATTTCGTCTATCAAACCCTGGACCAGTTTATTTTAAGTTACCTATATATTCTTCAATCAATCCTTGAAACATAAGAATGGTAAAATCAGCCAAGTGAAATATATAGGGGAACGGTGGGAACCTGAACTTTCATTCATTTTTTAATTTTTTTTTTAAGTAAAATGTACAAATTTGGATTGAACTCCGGTTCGGAACAGTTGATCGTTAAAAAAAAATCGTTAAAATCTGATGATATAAATTAAATTAATCACAGCCCCTTAAAAAAAGTATTAGTTTCAAATCAAAAAAATTATTCAGGGTTGTTTTTAAAAATCATCGGAGTTGAGTTATATAATTGTTGTTGCTTGAAAATTGTTGCTTAATTGAATTAAAAAAATTGTTGCTTGCAATTGATTGATTGAAGTTAATTATTTAATTGCATACGAGTCTAATATACGGTATATACCCAATTATAAATGAAATATTTAAAGAAGTCAAGTAATATAGTTGAATTAAATTAAAGGAATAAATTTTTATATATTCTAGAGTTTTATTAATATGGGTTATAATGTTGTTGTTGTAGTTCTGTTAATTGCCTTTGAAATAAAAAGAAAATTGAATTGAATATACATTAATATAATGTTCTTCTTCTAATCTAATTAACAGACAAACCCATATAATAAAATTAATATATTGTGGTGTGTTTAATTATATATATAATTTATTTTTCAGTTGAATTAAAGGGATAGGAAAAAGGGATAAAAATTAGTCAAATGGGAGTGACGCACGTCTTAACAGAGGGCAGCCGCGCGATCTAGGACTCCGTGAAAGAAATTCATAAGCAGAAAAACGTGTATGAGAAGGAGCTCGATCGAACAGCTAGAGACGGTTATACAAGAAGGAACTACAGTCAAGGATGGAGGATGGTGTAGTTGTAAGTTTGAAGCCGAACAGAGCCAGTTGGAACGAGGGAGTTGAAGCAGTGAAGAGAGGACACGGACTCGGAGTAGGGGTGATGCCTGTTTTTTTCTTTTGTGGGGAAAAGCAAGATTGAATTCTTAGTGAATGATTAGGGCGTTCTTGAACGTTGACTTTGTTCAAATGATTAATTGTTCAAATTCCTAAATGTTGCTGGATGGATACATGCTAGGATGAATTAATGAAGGAACTTAAAGGAAGGGAAGTAATATAGTGGTGTTAATTGATTGGAGGAATTGGAACAAAATAATTGAAAATATCCTGTTAATTTAGTAGATCGATGTCATTTTTTTTTTCATTTTTTTAATTGGACGGACTATATTTCCCAACTGAGCTAAATATATATTGTCTTTTTTGTTAATTGTTGAATTGCATAATATAACAATCAGAATAATGTTACTACTATTGTGAATGAAGAATTAAATTAAGGAGAAAGGATTCGGTTAAAGGATGACCAATGAATTGAAAACAAATATAAGACAAAGTTTATACACGTAATTCGTTTAAAAAGACTAATTCTACAATTATAATTACATCAATTGAGATCTAAACCAGGATTAAACAATATCATTGTGATCATTCTCTGGAGGGCAGCTTAATTCCAGCTGGGCCGCACGTTCAGCACAGGCTGTCCAGCAGGCTGTCCTGTTATTCAGCCCGGGGAGGCCGACAGTCCTAATGCTCTGTAATATCTGTAACAGTATCCTGTTCAACACTTCCAGCTACCTCTTCTTCTTCTTCTCCTGCTCTCCCTCCCTCCTCCTCTCCTTCCGGAAACACGTACCTCATCCTCTCTCTGCAGACCCTCCCTCTCTGTGTCTCTTCTCATACTTAATTCTCAAACGTCACAAAAAAAAATTAATTTAACGAGTCCTCAGCAAATCAGAAAATTCTTATATTCTTACCTTTCCCTGTTACTCCTTTTTCCTTCCTACAATGTCTAAAGATCAAATGCCTAACATCTCGGACACTCAATCAAACTTATCCGCTTCTCAAATAGCTGGAACAAATACTGGAAGTGTACCTATCCCAAAAAAATCAGCTCTAGTTAAAACAGATAAACCAAGACCTCATATTTGTCCAACTTGTACAAGAGCTTTTGCAAGACTAGAACATCTAAAGAGACATGAAAGATCTCATACTAATGAAAAACCGTTCCAATGTGCTGCTTGTGGCCGTTGCTTTGCAAGACGTGATTTGGTTTTAAGACATCAACAAAAATTACATTCATCTTTACCAACTAATAATAGAGCTAATGCTCCAAGAAGAGGTAAAGGCCCTAAAGTTGAGCCTAAAGATGGCCAAATCATTAGTGACTATTTGAATGATAATATTAACATAGTTAGTAATAACACAAGTAATCAATTACCTTTACCTACAACAAACAACAATCTCAAATTTAGTCCTTCTGAACAACAACAACAACAACAGCAGCAACAACAACAACAACAACCTTTCAATACTTCTTTCATTCCCAACTTCAGCATCTCCCACGGACATCCCATCCCTGTCCCTGTCCATCAACACGTCCAACCATCTCATCCTCATCCTCAAGTTCCACTTCAACAGCACCCTCAACAGCCTCTACACCAGATACATCAACCTGTTCAAACCCCATATACAAATTTTTACTCTCCAACTCATTCTATATCTTCACCAAATTCAATTCAATCTCCTAATTCTTCAACAACTAATAATTCAAACTATATAAGACCAACTAAACAACAAAAAAAATCTTCTCCAACTGCTTCAAGTTTATCTCCTGTTGATGATGCTTATCTTTCAAGACATAGAAGTATAGATCAAACTGTTAATGATGATGATGATGATGATCTTAGTGATGAAGAAATGCATCATGCTATGAAATATGAACCAATAAGTTTATTTGATAATAATAATAATAATCATACAAATAACACTAATAATACAAATAATGATAATAAATTTAGAGATCAAAGACATAATTCTTTTAGTGCCGCTGCTGCTAACTCTTATACTGGTCATGTTAATATAAATAATAATAATCATGATGATATTCAAAATCATGCTCCTCAACAAGTTAGTTTCTCTTCACCTCAACTAATACCTCATCCACAAAAAAGTAATAATTTTACTTATATCGATTTTGAAAATTTGGAAAGTTTAGATTTATCTGAATTAGGTATTAATATAGATAATGCTTCAATGATGAATCAATTATCACACACTAATAATCAAAAACAACAAGAAAAAAAACAAGATCATGTAGAAACTCCTTCTTTATTTACTAGAAAAAGTCCTACTAATCCAAATGATATTGCTTCATCAATTCCATCTGCTGCTTCATCAATTGGTACTACAATTGGTCTAACAAATCAATCTTCTCATACTCCTGAATCTTATATATTACAATCTAATAAACAAACTGATGATGATTGGCTTTCTGAATTTATAAGTGCTCCAATTGAAAAAGAAATTCCAATCATGTCAAATCATATTGGTTTTGCAGAATCTCCAAATAATAATTCTGGTCCTTCACCAAATGCAATTCATAATCCTGATATATTAGAAAATGATTCTCCAACTAATGATTTATCTCAAATATTTAGATCAAGACAAATAGATCTGTTTAAACATATATCCGTTTCTCAAAAAGATGAACAACCAACTATACCAGGTCGTTGTTCTGAAACTGTTAGAAGTCATATAATGAGTGCATATAATTTAAATTCTTCACAATTTCCTCAATTAGATGATTTAAATCATTATTTAGCTTTATTTGAAATTGAATTTAATAAATATTTCCCATTTATTCATATTCCTTCATTAGATGTTGAAAAAGATTTAGATCAAGTTCCTTTATTAATGTCAATGTCTGCAATTGGTGCATTATATTCATTTCATGCAAGAAATTCTTCAACTTTATTTAATTTTTCAAGATTTTTAATTCATAATTTTATGGAAAATCAATTAAAAAATAATGGATTTTCGGATGTACCATTACATATAACTCAAGCTTTATTATTACATATGTTTTTAGGTATGTTTCATAATGATAGTGAAGTTACTAAATTAACTTCAAGACAATTAACTTCATTAGTTTCATTAGTTAAAACAACTAGATTAGATAGACCTTTAGAACATTTTTCAGTTCCACCTGATATTAAAACTGATATAATTCAATTAGGTTCAAATAATCAATTAAAACAATGTCATGATTATTTTATTCATGCACAATCTAGAATTAGAACTGTTCATTGTTTACATTATTTATGTGTTTTATATGGTGCTTTAATTGGTGCAAAAATTGAATTAAATCCTGAAGATATTGATTGTGGTTCTCCATGTCCAATCGAAGATTTATGGAAAGCTAGAACTATTAATGAATGGTTAAGTTTAATTAAAGATAAACATTTAAAAATTGATTCTAAATTTTCTTTAATTCAATTAAGTAATGGTATTAATTCATATAGAGATTTATGGAGAGATCTGAATAATCATACATTAGATAAAGAAATTGGTTTTAGATCATTATTAAGTTTACTGATGTCATTAAATGGTTATATTCATCAAGAAAGATTAGAATTAGAAAATTCAAATAATAAACCTGAAAGTTTAAAAGCTGCTCAATGGAGATTAAATTCAAGAACTCATATTGAAACTTTATTAAAATCTTGGGAAGCTGGATTTGTTAGAAATGGTGGTATATTAGTTCCAAGAGGTCAAAATGTTCATTTAATTAATCAATCACCTGCATTAAAATTAATTTTACCAATGTTATCATTTGCAAAAATTAGAAAATGTGTTTATATATCTCCTGTTCTGAGTAAAGTTTGGATTAGAGATTGGAATTCAATGAATGAAGAAATGAAAAATTTAGGTAGAGATCCAGAAGCTTTAAGAGATGCAATTAATTATTCATTAGATATTATTAATTTATGGATTGAAATTATATCAATTACAAAAGATGCTGAAAAAACATCAGTTAGAACACCAATTTTCTTTTTAACATGTTTATTTACATCAACTTTATTAATTTCAGAATATTTATATAATACTGAAGAATGGGCAATTAAATATCTTAAAAATCCTGAAAAATCAAATAATTTAACAACAGCTGATAGAGTTTTATGGCTTAGAACTGAAACTATATTTAAAAAAGTTGAAAAAAATTTATTACCTCAAGGTACAAATAATACATCATATTCTGAATTATTAAGAATTCAAGCAAATGGAGCATTAGATGTTGATATATTAGATGATGCAATTGCTAGATTGGCTTTAGATACAGGTGATTTAAGACCAATTGCTGAAGTTATTATTAGTGCTAGATTATCTTCAAGATGTTTATCTTTAGGTGTTAGAATTTTAGCTGATGCTCCAGTTTGGCCAGTTGCAATTGTTTTTGCTGAAGCTTTAAAAGCTAGAGCTACTGCTATTCATCATACACAACAAAAATTCAGTCCTTCTTCTTCAAATGATTCTAATCCTGGCAGTGTTTAATGAAATTTGTGTGTTTGAAAAGTATTAATTATTATTGCTATTATTTATTTGATTGAATGTTGATGATGTTGGTTATTTATTATTTATTATTATTATTTTGAAAGAGTTTTTATGAATTCATTTTTATCTTTTGATTTTTATGCAATTGATTTTATTGATTGAGATGACTTTTTATAGTATATTATATGGCTTTATTTTTATTTTATTTTTACTTTTATTTTCATTGGTTTTTTCAAAAAAAAAAAGATAATATTTATTACAATTATTATTTTGCTATTTTTTTCTTCTTTTTGATTATTTTTACTAAGAAAAGTTGTGAGTGGTCACAACTAAATTTTCTTATTCTTCTCTTCTATTCTTTTATATTTTTCTTTTTATATTTCATTTTTATCCCTATTATTATTTTAATTAGTCTTTTTGTTTTGTTTTGTTTTGTTTTTGATTTAACAATTTTCTCTTAGTTTTTAATTTTTTTATGTATATTGCTCTTTCTTTTACTTATACTGAGTACACTCTGTTATCTTTTCTGTTTTATATTCTTTTACCGTTTATAAATAAGACTTTAATTTAATCTTTTAATCAAAAATATCCTTTAATTTTGAAAAATCAGTACACCAACTTCGAGTGTTCAAAAAATAAAATTTCAATTTTTTTGATTATGGTAATTGAATTACTCATATTAATAAATTTTAACTAGAAATTCATTTATTTATTAATTAATACATTATAATTAATTAATCATTGGGAATATGCCACCAAAATCAAAAAAAGTAAATGAATCTGAAGAAGATGAACAAAAATTACAAGCAATTGTATTAACAGATTCATATCAAACTAGATTTATGCCATTAACATCAATTAAACCACGTTGTTTATTACCATTAGCAAATGTTCCATTAATTGAATATACATTAGAATTCTTAGCACAATCTAATTCAATTTCAGAAGTTTATTTATTTTGTTCATCACATGCAGAACAAATTCAAAATTATATTGATAATTCAAAAAAATGGAATTTAATATCATCACCATTTAAAAAAATTCAAACTATAACATCACATGAATCAAGATCAGTTGGTGATGCAATGAGAGATATCGATGCTAGAGGTATTATAACTGGTGATTTCATATTAATTTCAGGTGATGTTGTTACAAATTTAGATTTAAATAAACCATTAAATTTACATAAATTACGTAAATCAAATGATAGAGATTATATTTGTACAATGATTTTAAAACAAGCTAGTGAACTGCATAGATCTAGATCATATATTGAACCATCATGTTTTATATTAGATAAAGAAACTAATAGATGTTTATATTATCAAGATATTCCACCAGTTGATGGACATAAATCATCAGTTAATATTGATCCAGAAGTTTTAGAAGATGTTGGAGAATTTATTATCAAGAATGATTTAATTGATTGTCATGTTGATATTTGTACTGCAGTTGTACCAACTATATTTCAAGAAAATTTTGATTATCAATATTTAAGAACAGATTGGGTTAAAGGAGTTTTAACAAGTGATTTATTAAAAAAAAATATTTATACATATATTACAAACGAAGATTATGCAGCAAGAGTTGAAAGTTGGCAAACTTATGATGGTATTTCACAAGATGTTTTAGAAAGATGGGTTCATCCAATTGTACCAGAAAGAAATTTATTAGATGATCAAACTTATACTTATGAATCACAACATATTTATAAAGAACATAATATTCAATTATCCCAAACTAGTAAATTAACATCAAGAGTTGCAATTGGAGCAGATACATTTGTTGGTGATGGTACTAAGATTGAAGGATCAGTAATTGGTAGAAAATGTCATATTGGTAATAATGTTACAATTTTTAATTCATATATTTGGGATGGAGCAATTATTGAAGATGGATGTATAGTAGCCCATAGTATAGTTGCAGATAATGCTATAATTAAAGCTGGTGCTATGTTAAATTCAGGTTCAGTTATTGGATTTGATGTTATTATTGATGAAAATGTTATTATTCCTGCAGAAACTAAAATTGTTAAAACTCAAATTAAAAAATTATCTGATAGTACAACAAATTTTGGTGATGATGATGATGATGATGACGAAGAACATGATGATGAAACAGATGAATCTGATGAAGAAGAAATTAAGATTATTGATAATAAAGTTAATGATCCAACAATTGTTGGAGCAAATGGAGTTGGATTTGAATATGAAGATAATCTTGATGAAGATGAAGGAGTTAAAAAAGGATATTCAGGTATTTTATATCAATTAGAAGAATTAAATATTTCAGATGTTTCAGTTGCATCATTTGGAGCTCCACAACGTAAGAAAAGAACACAATCATCAGCATCAATGTATGTTTCAGAAGGAGAAGAAGAAGATGATTTTGGTAAAGAAGCGGTTGCTACAGTTGAAAGAGCTATGGAAAATAATCATGATATAGATACAGCATTATTAGAATTGAATACATTAAGAATGAGTATGAATGTTACATACCATGAAGTTAGAGAATCTACAAGTGAAGCCTTAGTATCTAGAGTTGATCATTTTATAGCTACCCAAACATTAGGAGTTAAAGAAGCCGTTGATAAGGTGTTTGGACAATGGACAGCATTATTTGAAAGACAAGTTTTTGAAGATGCCGACCAAGTTGATTTGATGTTGATTTTACAGAAGCTATGTTCCAAGCTGAACGAAGAGTGGAGATCGATGGTTTTCCTACATGTACTAGTTGAACTTTATGATCAAGAGGTGATTGAAGAAGATAACGTCTACGAGTGGTGGAACGGAGCTTCGAGCCAGGAGGAAGATGTTGCCGTTGTGAGAGACAAGGCAGAGAAGTGGATCGAGTGGTTGGAGCAGGCAGAGAGTGACGAGGAGTAGGAGCTGTGTAGCTGTGTATGTAACTTGTACTTGTTAAGTTAAAACAGGGTTGAAACCAACCAAAAAAGAGGCGAACACCAAAAAACGAAAAGTCGCTAACAAAAGTTCGAAAGTTGTGTGTTTTGTTTATCTGCTCTACTTCACAAGACCACAACATCAGCATGTCCTCTAATAACACCATCAAGTGTGTCGTCGTCGGAGATGGTGCCGTCGGAAAGACCTGTCTCTTGATCTCCTACACAAGCAACCAGTTCCCTGAAGACTACGTCCCTACTGTCTTTGATAACTATGCAGTGACCGTCATGATAGGTGATGAACCTTACACCTTTGGCCTTTTCGATACTGCTGGTCAAGAAGATTATGATAGACTAAGACCTCTATCCTACCCTCAAACTGACATCTTTCTAATCTGCTTCTCAGTCGTTGTCCCTTCATCCTTTGATAACGTTAGAGAAAAATGGTTTCCTGAAATTTCTCATCATGCTCCACATGTCCCATGTATAATAGTGGGTACTCAAATCGATTTAAGAGATGATCCTACAGCTTTAGCTAATTTATCAAGACAGCACCAAAAACCAATCTCTCCTCAACAAGGTGAAAGATTAGCTAGAGAATTAAAAGCTGTTAAATATTCTGAATGTTCTGCTTTAACTCAAGTTGGTTTAAAAAATTTATTTGATGATGCTATCGTTGCAGCTTTAGAACCTCCTGTCATTAAAAAGAGTAAGAAATGTACAATCTTATAACCTATCCTACTCTTCAAATCAAACTTACAACTCATTTACAATTCATTTTATTATTATTAATTTTTTTTTTATAAAAAAAAAAACAAAAAAAAAAACAACAACACAGATTAAAAGTTATTTGAGTCAAACTTAGTTTTTTTTTTCCTCTGTTCATCGTCTGATTAAGAATTAATTAATATAATAGTTAACAACAGGCTAGATTACTGAAAATAATTTATATTTTTTTTTTCTTCAATCAAGATTCTTTTCATCCATTTTGTGAATTTTTTTTTTCATTTTTTTATTATATTCCAATTTTATTTTGCTGTTTCGTATAGAAGGTATCACTATTACTACATGCTTTTATAATCGCTTTTATTTTTGTTGTTTCTTTATCCTACCCTCTGTCTCTCCTTTAAGCACTTATTCATTTATTCATTACTTATCCGCCTAAACTACGTGTTTCAAGTTTTCGATTGTGCGGTTACGAGCCCTTCTGAAACGCGTACAAGTTAACAAATAGTAACACACAAATTAGACAAATCCTATTAATAATACTGATAAGTCTGATATCTAATTAGTAAATTAAGTGATTCTTTTAAATACAAGATCATTTGATATATCACTATTTAAAATACCAAAAAGACTGAAAATCCAATAACAAATTTGAGGTGATATATCATCAAAGAAATCCTTAATTACATTAATTCATACTTTTATTAAAAACGTATTTTATTAAATTGAAATTATCAGTTGTATTAAATAACCTTCTAAATTAATCATTCAAATGAATCTTGTAAAATTAATAAATTCAACAATATCATAATACTTCTGCATCAATATCAATTGAATTTAAATATCTTCTTATCCCTCTTTTCACTTAACATAACTTAATATTATTCTTTTCAAGTATCCTCATCAACTAAAACATCTTGATATAGTATTCTGTATTGAAATGGATTGCCAGTTGTTTCCTCTTCAGAGTGATCTTATTAAATTCTTATAATCATTGCATTGAATTGAATTGTAAGTAAACACAACAGACCCGGATTCTCTGCCGCACGACCAGTGTTTTCCGGATTCGAAATTCGAACTCGAAAAAAGTTGAAAAAATCACTTTTGAGGTTGATGAGTTGGTGTTTGGTACGTGATCTTAAGTTATAACACGTTAGAAATCGTTACATTTATCATCTGGAACAATTCATCATGTATTCTACTGCCCGTTCAGATACCCTTTTCTTAGGAGGTCAAAAATTAAGTGGTGCTGATGTTCGTAACCAAAATGTGTTGGCCACTCAAGCTGTTGCAAATGTTGTTAAATCTTCTCTAGGTCCTGTTGGTTTAGATAAGATGTTAGTTGATGACATTGGTGATGTGGTGGTAACCAATGATGGTGCCACTATCTTATCTCTATTAGATGTTCAACATCCAGCTGGAAAAATTTTAGTTGAATTAGCTCAACAACAAGATAGAGAAGTTGGTGATGGTACAACTTCTGTTGTTATATTTGCTTCTGAATTATTAAAAAAAGCTAATGAATTAGTTAAAAATAAAATACATCCAACAACTATCATAACAGGTTATAGATTAGCCTTAAGAGAAGCTATAAAATATATTCAAGATGTTTTATCTCAACCTGTTGATTCATTAGGTAAAGAAACTTTAATTAACATTGCTAAAACTTCAATGTCTTCTAAAATTATAGGACCTGATTCAGAATTTTTCAGTAAAATGGTTGTTGATGCAATGCTTGCTGTTAAAACTACTAATTTAAAAGGTGAAACTAAATATCCTGTTAAAGCTGTTAATATTTTAAAAGCTCATGGTAAATCTGCTCTAGAATCTGTTTTAGTCAATGGTTATGCATTAAATTGTACTGTTGGTTCTCAAGCAATGGTTAAGAAAGTTGTTGGTGCTAAAATTGCTGTTATTGATATAAATTTACAAAAAGCTAGAATGGCTATGGGTGTTCAAATTAATATTGAAGATCCTGAACAGTTAGAAGCAATTAGAAAAAGAGAATATGGAATTATTTTAGAAAGAGTTCAAAAAATTATTGATGCTGGTGCTAACGTTGTTTTAACTACAAAAGGTATTGATGATTTATGTTTAAAAGCTTTTGTTGAAGCTAAAGTTATGGCTGTTAGACGTTGTAAAAAAGAAGATTTAAGAAGAATTGCAAGAGCAACTGGTGCTACATTGATTGGTAGTATGTCTAATTTAGAAGGTGAAGAAACTTTTGAAAGTAGTTATTTAGGTCAAGCTGAAGAAGTTGTTCAAGAAAGATTTTCAGATGATGAATGTATTTTGATAAAAGGTACCAAAGCACATTCTTCATCATCAATTGTGTTAAGAGGTGCTAATGATTATTCATTAGATGAAATGGAAAGATCAATTCATGATTCTTTATCAGTTGTGAAAAGAACTTTAGAAAGTGGACATGTTGTTCCTGGTGGTGGTGCAGTTGAATCTGCTTTAAATATTTATTTAGAAAATTTTGCAACAACAGTTGGTTCAAGAGAACAATTAGCAATTGCGGAATTTGCTAATGCATTATTAATTATTCCAAGAACTTTAGCTGTTAATGCAGCTAAAGATGCATCAGATTTAATAGCTAAATTAAGATCATATCATGCAGCATCACAACAAGTTTCAAATGCTGATACAAAGAGAAAAAATTATAAAAATTATGGATTAGATTTAATTAAAGGTAAAGTTGTTGATGAAATTTCTCATGGTGTTTTAGAACCAACAGTTTCAAAAATTAAATCTTTAAAAAGTGCTTTAGAAGCTTGTATTGCAATTTTAAGAATCGATACAATGATTACTGTTGATCCTGAACCACAACAAGAAGATCCTCATGCTGAACATTAAAATCATTTTCTTTATGTATTGTATTATTTTCTTTTAGACTTCTAAATTTTTTTCTATAATATAGGTAATTTCATATAATGTAATTCTTTTTTTGCTCTCATGCATGAGCTCTCTACTTAGGTAACAACAATATAACAATAGAAATACAAGTAAAATTAAAATTAAAATTAAATAAATATTATAAATAGAATTAATAATTATACAACTTATAACTTAATAAATTATAAGATGTAATAGTAAAGTAAAAATACAACCGATAAATTAAGTACCCTGTTCGTGAGATATAACCAATGGTGCCATGTCAGAAAGAATCAATTGGTTTCCTTGTAAGAAAGCATCATCAGCTTTCAATTCTGTTATAGAATCCAAGCCAGCATCACTAATCAAGCTCCTCTGGTGTGCTTGGTCTTGATCCAGAAGTTTTAATATACTCCAACGCTAGAAAGTATCCTTCGATAAGTTCAGTATCAGTGTGTATGAAACAATGACCAGAACATATGAACTCTGCACATGATACCTTGTTTTCATTAACCAAAGATTTGTTCCTTTCTGAGACTAACCTATACATTGCAATCTTTCCAAAAAACTTAGCTTTAACATCATCCTTGAATTTGGCACACTCATTTTGAATTTCAAATCTATTAAAATAAGCTAAATCGTCCAAGTCAATCAAACTCAATAGTCTGATTTCAATCTCTTTGAATTTATCAGGGACATTTATCATGAAACATTTTTCAAAGACCTCCTTTTTCATAAATAAGGACTTAACTGGGGAGCTAATATTAGTACCATCTTTTAAAACTATGTAGTTCAAATCTCCTTTGTTCACACTTCGAAATACTTTTTTAAATCCAGGATCACTGACTGTAGAATTCTTATCATCTGAACTGGTAGAAGATCTCTTAGCAGTTCTTTCATAATATGGTCTAACTAAATTTTCATCATCCCAAAATTCTTTGATCTTTGTGCCAATCACTTCTCTATCTTTAGCAGTCTCCATATGCTGTCTCAGTAACAAAGAGGAAATAATTAGAACCCAGTTAAAATCAGTAGCAGTTTTACTACATCTTCTGGTTGAAACATTGATGATTGGGTCTTTTGTTGGATCTTTTATCTCTAATGAAAAATCAAACTTAAATAAAATTAATTCTTCATTGTTCATAAGCATAGAATACAAGGATGATGAAAGTATTGCTGAAACCATTAATTGATTGACAATTTGCTTATTTGAAACTGATAGTGATGACCCATTTTCTCCATTTAATTCCATCAGCAAGTCATCAAAACTTCCAGCCTTGAATTCAATGATTAAAAGTGGTATTAATTTACCATCTTCACCAGGCACAAGATAAGCAGCACCAGGCATGGAATAACAAGTTGGAAGATTAAGTGGAATAAGAGATCTTTGAACATACTGACTAGCAACTTCTAAACCTGGGATAATATTTGCAGTTCTCATCATTCGATTAATAATATCACATCTACTAATGAATGTAGTTTTAACAGCATCTTCACCAGGAATAGTTCTAGGGGAAAATCCATTTACTGCATCATTTAATATGGCGTTAGTCAAAAGTAGCATAGAGTAAGGATCACTATTACTTAACTCTGTGAATCCATTGTGCATTGGGTCTATTAATCCGTTTACCATTATATTCATATCAGAATCAGAGATTGAGTTGTGATTATAACTAAGGTTTGATAATCTTGACATCAAGTTGGATTCATGTGCTGAACTTGTACCTAAGAGCTCTTGTTCATTATAACCTAGCATTGACTTTGAAAAGGGGATTTTGTATAGATGAGTCCTTTCCACATTACCAGCATTAAATTGTATATGATCCAGGAGGTATACATTGGATAGATCCATTGGGATAGTTGATCTATCAAATTTGATGGGCTCCTTGTTAGCTAATAGAGGTTGAAGTATTCCGTAGGCTTCTTCGACAGGTTTAGAGTCTTCAGACATATATGATTTAGTTGGTTGACAGTAATGAAGAAAGAAAGAATGAGAAAGAGAAGTAGAGCAGCATAGAATAACAAACAGTACAAATATTAATCGCGAGTCTTAGTCTCTTGAGCATGTCTCAACAATGTCAACAGCATTTGAATTTTGATTCATGTTTATTATAAATGGTTTTAATTTATTCCAGGCAAAAAAAGTAAGAACTAATTGGACCCTTTTGGACCCTTTTGTAGCCACAATTGAGCTCCCACCCACCACGTTCTACTATGTGAATGTACGTTATTATCGCGGCTAGTTCCTCTTTTACCTCTTTAATTTGAACTTTTATTTGATTAGTTAACTACTATTTTTGTTTTTAAATTTTTATTCCTTTAAATGCTTTGGATCCTCCTTTTCTTCAGTTAACTTAACACTTTCTTTTCCTTCAACTCTTATATACTCCCTATAAGTTGATCTCAGATGCCCACAGACGCCCCTCCAGAACCCCTTCCCGACCCCCAGGAGCCCATCTCTGAAATCAGCTCTCTTCGAAGTCTTAGCTCCGACAGTGCATACTCCTTGCAAAACTTAGCAAAAACTAACACTCAAGAAAGAAACACTACTACTACTAGACCACTAAACAAAGTTAGAAGTATCACATCTCAAACTTCTTCGGCTCTTTCAAGGGTAACTTCAATTAAAAGAGTCATATCAAGAAATGTGGCTTCATTATACGATCAAGTCAAAGATGATAATTTACAAACTGAACAAGAAGAACTTGAAAAAAGAAAAACTAGATTAGGTAGAGAATTAACTAATTTAGGTTTAGAAGAAGCCATTAGAATAGCTACTTATAGATCAACACTTCCTAAAGAACAAAAAGATCAAGCTGCTCAAAAACAACTAGAAGATCAATCTATTTCCGAAAAAAAATATCCACCTGTTGATAAAGGTTATGCTTGGATCATTACATTATCTGGATTTCTACAATTATTTGCAACTTGGGGAGCCAATGCTAGTTATGGTGTTTTTTTAAGTTATTGGTTAAATAATGATATTTTTAAAGGTGCAAGTTCACTGGATTATTCTTTAATTGGTGGTCTGGTTCTTTGTTTTGCACAATCGTTAGCTCCACTTGTTTTAATCTTAAATTCAATATTTGGTTTGAAATTGACTATGACATTAGGTACATGTCTTAACTTCCTTGGTTTCATTTTATGTTCATATGCTACAAATTTATGGGAACTTTTTTGTACTCAAGGGGTTTTAGTTGGTATAGGTTTCGCATTTACTTTTAATCCTTGTATGACTGTTACACCTCAATGGTTTGATAAGAAAAGAGGTTTCAGTACGGGAATTATTGTTTCAGCAAGTGGTATAGGAGGTGTGATGTTTTCATTAGCAGCTCAAAAGTTAATTGATCAAACTGGTTCATATCAATGGTCATTAAGAATGATTGCTATCATTACTACCGTTTTAAATGTCATTTGTGTTGTTATCACTAAATATAGAATACCAACTAGTAGATTATTAAAATGGAAGGATATTAAAGATAGATTATCTGTTTTATTGAATACTGCAGTTTTAAAAATATGGCCTGTTTATATCATCACTGGTTGGTTTTGTTTTATTATTTCATGCTATATCGTTACTTTATTCTCATTATCTTCATTTTGTACATTTATTGGTTTAACTCAAGCTACTGGTGCTCATGTTACAGCCATTTTTAATGGTTGTCAAGCAATTGGAAGAATTTTAATTGGATATACAGCTGATCAAGTTGGTAGAGTTAATCTTAGTATTATATTGACTGCTGTGACTATGATATTAATATTTGCAATGTTTATAAATACTCATACTTATGGTGTTGCCCTTGCATTTTCTGTTGTCGCAGGTTTAACATTTGGAGTTACATCAACTTTACATCAACCAGTTTTAGCAGATGCTGTTCCATTAGAACTTTTCCCAGCTGCTTGGTCATTTGAGCAATTTATTGGAGGAATATTTTGTTTATTCTGTGAAGTTATTGCTTTAAAACTAAAAACAAATAGTACTTCAAATCCATTTTTAAGAGCTCAAATATATGCTGGATTCTTTGGTTTAGGTGGTTTGCTTTGTATTATACCTATGAGAGAATATAAAGTTAGAAAATTGATTGAAAATAGATTAGAAAAAACAGAAGATATGTTAGCTAATTTCAATGCAATTACAGAATCTGATTGTGAATCATTCAAAACTGAAAAAAAAGAAAAAGAACATGTTGTTACTAAGGATTTACTTTATAAACGTAGAAAAGGTTATCAAACATTTTTAAAACCTGGAATTAAAACATATTTTGCTAGATTATTTTATCCTATAAAGGTTTAATTTAACTTTTTATTTCATAAACTAATTATCATCATTTTGTATATTTTGTATTTTTATTTATTTATTTAATTATTATTCATGGATTATAACACCTTATAATTTGAAAAAGAGGGAGGTCGGAACTATTGCGGACTTATTGCGGAGAATCGGCGGTAACTTCCCCATTCAGCGATTTATATCCCTCAAAAAAATTTCAAAATTGTTATTGTCGTAAAATATACAGAATGAATCTTTAAAACCAAAAATGAATGACACAGCTATACTAGTTAACCTCAAAATGAATAGCAGTTACACAGATAAATCGATTCAATTCTTACAGGCTAAGAATTAACAACTATATCAAGATCTATTCTAGCTTATGACAAATAATTTAAGACATCATCATGAGTAACGATAACAATGAGTTAGCTGAAAATTTATCAATATCTTCATCCCTTCAATCTGAACTTGTTTCAAATTTATCTTATCACCCCGATTCTCAATACCCAGTTGAAAGAAAAGCTGATAGTGATAACGATATTCAAAGTCTTGATAAAATTCAATCAACTAATAGTATTACTTCAAAATTAAGTAGAGTTAATACATTAAGCCGTGCTGTTTCTAAAAACGTTTACAATTTATATGAACAAATAAAAGATGATAATTTACAAACTTATTATGAAGAAGAAGAAAAAAAGAAAACTAAATTAGGTAGACAAATAACTAATTTAACTAATGTTGTTGGATTAGATGAAGTTATTAAAATTAAAACTCAAATTGAAAATGAAGCACATCATAAAACATCAGATGGTCATGAATCATTCACTGAAGAAGAAGAAGAAGAAGATGATGATAGTAAATATCCACCCGTTGATAAAGGTTATGCTTGGTTAATATCACTTTGTGCTTTCTTTGCACTACTTACAACATATGGTAGTTCTGCAGCTTATGGAGTTTATTTAAATTATTGGATTAATCATGATACTTTCCAAGGGCAAACAAGTATAGATTTTGCCTGGATTGGTGGTTTATTGGTCGGAATTGGAGCATTAGTTTCATCACTTTCTCAGTTACTAGCTGCTTTTATTGGGTTTAGACAAACTTTAGTGATTGGAATGATACTTGATTTCTTAGGCTATTTTCTTTGTTCATATGCAACCAAATTATGGCACGTTTATGTTACACAAGGTTTAATGGTTGGTTTAGGATTTTCATGTATTTTCAATAATTCCATGACTTTACTTCCTGAATGGTTTGATAAGAAAAGGGCTACAGGATCGGGATTAGCTGTGTGTGCCTCTGGTGTTGGAGGGGTCGTTTTTGCATTAGCTTCTCAAAGTTTGATTGATAAAACTGGCTCTTATGAGTGGTCTATTAGAATGGTTGCTATAGTCTGTTTGGCAGGTAATTTTATTGTTATTGCATTAGCTAAACATAGAAAACCAGCTAAAATAGATAGATCATTCAAAAGTTTTAAAGAAAAAGTAAAGATTCTAACTGATCCACAAGTTTTAACTATGTTTAGATTTTATCAAATAAGTTATTGGAATATGATAATGGCTTGTTGTTATAATGTTTCTTTATTTACATTTGCATCTTATTGTACATCTGTTGGGCTAACTTCTAAACAAGGTTCTAATGTTACTGCAGTGTTTAGTGGATGCCAAATTGCTGGTAGATTGACTATTGGATATGCAGCAGACAAGTTGGGAAGAGTTAATATAGCTTTATTACAAACAATTTTAACTGCTATTTTGATATTTGCCTTTTGGACAAATGCTCAAACTTATGGTACAATGATTGGGTTTGCTGTTTTATTATCTTTTTGTTTACCTGTTGGATCGACACTTTCAGTTCCAATTCTAGCAGATTCAACACCAGTTGAATTATTTGGATCAGCATATGCATATAGTAATTTTTTTTGTGGAACTTTGTTAATCTTTTCTGAATATATTGCATTAAAATTAGAAAAACCAAATAATTCAAATCCATATTTTCATTCACAAATTTATGCTGGTTGTTTAGCTTTAAGTGGATTTTTAGCATTAATTCCACTTAGACAATGGAAAATTAAGCATAAAATCCAAGGTTGGTTAGAAAAAACTGAAGATCAATTAGCTTTGATGAATGCTTCTAAAACTTCAGAAAATGATGTTGAAATATTAAGAAAACGTAGAATTGCATATGAAAAGATGCTTAAACCTAGCATTTCTGGATATTTTTATAGACTCTTTTACCCCATTAAAGCATGAGCATTTTTATAAACTTTGTATAGGTATTGTTATTTGAATTTTATTGAAAAATATAAGAACTTTAGTAAAACTATCGGCGGATACTCCCGATCTGGAAACATACGCGCCGGAAAAACTACGGTAAAGTTCCGCTTAATTCCATAAGTCAATTTTATCTCTTCTATGGTAATATCTGCTTTGATGGAGACATCGTAAAGTGTGGTTATACGTTAAATTAAAGAGAAGATGAGTGACTTTCTTTACAAACCCACCCATATATAACTGATGAACAAGGTCAATTAGTTTAGCTATCTTTCAACCTAGCCTTAAGCTGTCACTTCAATTAGAAACACAAAACATGGAAAATACCAATATTGATTCAGAGAACTTATCAATTTCTTCATCCCTTCAATCTGTCCCATCAGAATCATCTTCTTTCAATAGTGCAGAAGTAGGTCCTCATCCAGTTGAAAGAAAAGATGAAACTAGAAATAAGAATGGCCTTAATAGAGTTCAATCAATAACTAGTGTTACTTCAAAGGTTAATACTCTAGGTCATACTGTCTCTAGAAATATTCAAAACTTATATGAACAAATAAAAGATGATAATTTACAAACATATTATGATGAAGAAGAGAGAAGGAAAACTAAATTAGGTAGACAAATATCAAATTTAGGTAAAGAAACTAATGTTGGATTAGATGAAATCATTAGACTTAGAACAGCAAAATCAAAATCAACTGATAATAATCTAAACTTAACTCAGAAAGCCAAGGTTGTTCAACTTCCCAGCCAAGAATCAAATCATGAATCATATGAAGATGATCATGATGAAAGTAAATATCCACCTGTTGATAAAGGTTATGCTTGGTTAATTTCACTGTGTGCTTTCTTTGGCTTGTTTTCAACATATGGAAGTTCAGGAGCATATGGTATCTACTTAAATTATTGGATAAATCATGAAACTTTCAAAGGCCAAACGACTATAGATTTTGCATGGATTGGAGGTATTTTGGTTGGTGTTGGTTCTATAGCATCATCATTTTCACAATTATTCTGCTCTTTTATTGGATTAAGACCCACACTAGCAATAGGAACATGTCTTACTTTTTCAGGTTATTTTCTTTGTTCATTTGCAACCAAATTATGGCAAGTTTATGTTACACAAGGTTTAATGGTTGGTTTAGGATTTTCATGCATTTTTAATAATACTATGACTTTAGTTCCTGAATGGTTTGATAAGAAAAGAGGTACTGGATCTGGATTAGCAGTTTCAGCATCAGGTGTTGGAGGTGTCGTTTTTGCATTAGCATCTCAAAGTTTGATTGATAAGACTGGATCATATGAATGGTCCATTAGAATGGTGGCTATAATATGTACAGCATGTAATGTGATTGTCGCTGTTTTAAGTAGGCATAGGAAACCAGTTGTTATTGATAGATCATTCAAAAGTTTCAAAGAAAAAGCAAAGGCTATATATGATCCACAAATTTTTACATATATGAGATTTTATCAGATTAGTTTTTGGAATATGCTTGTTATTTCTTGTTATAATGTTTGTTTGTTTTCTTTGTCATCTTATTGTACATTTGTTGGATTAACTTCAAAAGAAGGTTCAAATGTTACTGCAATATTCAATGGAGCTCAAGTTTTTGGTAGAATAACTATTGGTTATGCTGCAGATAAATTAGGTAGAGTTAATATTGGATTTTTATTAACTCTTTTAACATCTATTGTGATTTTTGCCTTTTGGACTAATGCTCAAACATATGGATCTATGATTGGTTTTGCTATTTTATTAGCATTTTGTTTACCTGCTACATCTACACTTTCAGTTCCAGTTTTAGCAGATTCAATGCCAGTTGAATTATTTGGATCATGTTATGCATTTTTCAATTTATGTTGTGGATCATTACAAATATTTTCTGAATTTATTGCTTTAAAATTAAAACAACCAAATTCTTCAAATCCATTTTTTCATGCTCAAATTTATGCAGGTTGTTTAGCATTAGCTGGCAGTTTATGTTTGTTACCTGTTAGACAATGGAAAATTAAACATAAGATTGAAAGATGGTTAGAAAAAACGGAAACTCAAATTTCTATATTAAACAATAATTCCAATAATTCACCTAGTTTTAAAAATCACGATAGTACAGAGATTGAATTATTGAAGAAACGTAGAATTGCTTATCAAAAGATGCTTAAGCCTGGTGTGTTGGGATATTTATGTAGACTTTTTTATCCAATTAAAGCTTGATCATTGTATATTAGTTAACTTTATATATTGTTTGCATTTGAATAGAGACATTTAATTAATTACTACTAAATTTTAGTTACGCGTGGAGAAAATGAAAATTGTAGAAACAAATTAAACCTATTGCAATGAACAGCAGAACCATGACGACTACAGAAGATAAATGGACATTATTGCTAGGAAATTCAATTGACGGGATAGATACATCAAGTTTAAATCTACCAGAATTATCCACAGCTACTAAAATAATAATCAAAGACTATACAAATTACAATTATTATAAAATTGGAATATCTATTGGTGTTATACAGAGAAATAATTCACAAATTATTGATAGTATAGACTTTTATCTTAAAAATAAAAGTTATGAACCAACAACTCAATTCCCATTAGAAATTACTCTTGATTCAACTGGTAAAGATTTAGTTGAAAGATTTGGTGAACCTTTAGAGAAAGGTGGTGGTGGTAAATCAAGAATTCCAATATGGTTGAGATGGAGCAATTTTCAGGTAGAGATGGATGATACTAATTGGGATACAGCTGGTGAATCCAAGATAAAATCAATAACTATATTCAAAGATTGATTTTTACCTCTTTACATCTTACTTTTCTAATTTACGGCTTATCATTCATTATTTCATACATTACATTTATAAACTCTGTAAAATCACCCTTGCTGTTGTTTTTTACCGCCTTCAAAGTTTTCTCTAACTTGTAAATAATGATCCAATTCATCTGCAGAAACAGATGGTATCAATTCTTTTCGTGCTTTCTCAAAATCTTCGTTTGAAACTAAAACTTCAATATCTTCATCAGTTGCAATATTATCAAACCAATATCTAGAATTAATCTTTTCATCATCTTTTCTATTTTCATTATATTTATTAATTTTTAAATCAACTAAACCTGCTGTTCTAGTCATCGCATTTAACATGGCATCTGAACTTAAAGCATAAAAATCAGCACCTGTAAATGTAAATGGACAAGATTTTGAAATCTTTGAAATATCAACATCATTAGATAATTTAAATTTTCTAGTTAATGCTTGAATAATTTTAGCTTGCTTTTCATGAGTATCTGAAATACCTAAATATAACATTTTATCAAATCTACCAGGTCTTAATAATGCTTCATCAAGTAAATCAGGTCTATTTGTAGCTCCAACAACAAAAACTCCATCACTACCATTTTCACCTCCACTCATACCATCTAATTCAGCTAATAATTGTGAAACAATTCTATCCATAACACCACCCGAATCACCTTGATTACCTCTTTTTGGTGCAACTGAATCTAATTCATCAAAGAAAATAACACATGGTTTTGCATCTCTTGCTTTTTGAAAAACTCTACGAACATTAGCTTCAGATTCACCAATATACATATTTAATAATTCTGGACCTTTCACTGAAAAGAAATTTAATGAAAAATTTGTTGCAATTGCTTTAGCTAATAAAGTTTTACCTGTACCAGGTGGACCATAAAATAAAATACCACTTCTCTTTTTCATACCACTACTAAACAATTCAGGATGTTTTAATGGCATATCAATTGTATCTAAAATCTCATCTTTAACTAAATCTAAACCACCAACATCTTCCCATTTAACATTTGGAATCTTTGGTGCGCCAATTGAATCACTAAATTTATTTCTAGCATCATTAATAGATTTTTCAAAATCTTCTGGAGTAAATTTAATTACACCACCATTTAATAAAATTAATTCATCTAATTGTAAATCATATTCATCAGATAAATCTTCTAATCTATCAATTGAAATATTTTTTGCATTATTAACAATTGAAACTAAATCATTTGCTGTTAAACCTGCACTTTGTAATGATAATGTATTTAATGAAACATCTTCTCTAGCAACAAATTTATAATCATCTTTTAATGCTTTGTTTCGTATACCTTTAAAATCAATTAAATGTTTAAAAATCAATTTTCTTTCATCTTCACTTGGAACATTAACTGTAATTTCAAATTTTAATTTAGATCTAATTATTTCAGATAAATTATCAGGATCATTTGATGAAAAGATTAAAATAACACCTTTTTTAGTATATTCATCTATCAATTCACTTAATTTTAATGATAATGTATCCTTTTGTTGTTGTTGAGGATCAACTTTCTTAGCTAATGCTTCAATATGTTTAATATATAGAATTAAATTAGAACATTGTTGAATTGTATTATCAACTTTACCTCTAATTGTACCAATCGTTTTACTTGTTGAAGATTGATTTAATAATTCATAACCATCTAATTCTAATAGATTAATACAGAATTCTTTAGCCAATGATCTGACTAATGTTGATTTACCAATTGATCTTGATAAACTAGTTAATAAAACAGTTGTTGGTAAATTTATTTTAGTTTTAACTTTTAATGAAGTATAAATAATTAATCTTAATTGTTTAGCATATTGAAAAGCTAATTCTCCAGAATTAGTTGAAATACTTTTAAATTGAAATATATTAGATAAGCCAAGATATGATTCAACATCATCTGATAATGAAATATTATTTTCTTTAAATGATAAATTCTCAGAAACTGTACCTGATTGAATCATTCTAGTTTTTGAAGAATCAATTATATATTGTTGACCATCACTTAATTCAATGTCTTTACCTTCTCTATCTTCAATTAAACCACCAGTTATTTTAAACCATGCAACTTCATTTGGTTGACCCTGTGGTATAATTGAAGGAAAATTTCCTGTTGATGATGATTCATATGTATCAAATAATGATCTAGCTAGATAAGTATCTATTGGAATAGGTATGAATTGGTTTAACATTATAATCCTATGCTTATTTTCAAAATAAGATTTTAAATTTGATAAAAATAATTGTTGTAAAGTTCTATCCAATGTTATAATTGATGTAACTCTAGCAATTACAACTTCTTTTGCAATTGGTATGAATTTTTCTAATTTAAATCTAGGTGAATCAGGTCTTTGTGATGAATTTAATTTCTTAATTTTAATTTTTGATGGATTAGAAATTGTATTTAATAATATTGGAGACATATAAATAGTATTATTATCAAATTGATTTGGATCAATAAATGGAAACAATCGGAGATAAATAGGTTTAGATATATATGTATTTATTAGCTGAACTATATCGCCTGCTAAACAGCCAATCTTTTGTAAGTTAGAAGATGTAACACATGCAAATAATTGATCATCATCTAATTTAAATTCAGACTTATTAAAGTTCTCTTGAATGAATAAATTTAAAGAATTATTTTTTAAAAACCCAGTATTTAATTCAATTTCAATATCATCCTTTTCCTTTTTAATTTCTTGATCATGCTCATTTAAACCAAATGGATCAAATTTCAATTCGAAAGAATCATTATTATATTCTTTATTATTAACTAATTTATCATTATAACTTTGATCTAATTTTGAGATAATTATATTAGTTTCAAGATTAACATATCCTTGATCAAAAGGTTCACAATGAATAACTTCACCATTTAAACAATTTGAATAATCATTTTTTTTAAATATTATGAAATCATTATTTGATTCTCTTTCTTTAGCTAAAATATTTAATAATTTTTCTTTTGAATAATTAATTAAAATCGAATAAACTTCTAATGGAAAACCTATTATAATAGTTTTTAAATGTGGTAGACTTGAAATTGGCTTGATTATACCTGAATCTAAAGTAAAGTTAAAACCAAATGATTGTAAAATTGCTAATGAATTTAATTCAATTGTATTACTAGATAAGTTATGGTTAACTGCTATTGGATAAACTTTACTTTCCTTAAACAAATCACATCCTTTGAATTGCAATGTCATGAATTTACCCTTCACATCTATTAGATTTCCATAATATCTTGTATATATTTCTTTTGATAAACTTATAAATTCTAGTGAAGTTTCTGTATCTAAAGCTAGTTGAACTTTGACTTCCAATGGAGTTGTTGTCAGCATTGAATATTCCGTTATCTCATTGACTTCTTTGATCAACGCAGGCATTTCAAGTGTCAACTATTAGTTGTTTTTGTTTTAGTACTTTCTAGTTTCGTAGTTATTTCTTCTCCCCATTCACTAAAACTCAGAAAACTGGAGTTGAATCTTCTAACTGCCTAATTAGGAAGGTGCGGCGCGATAACAGATTTTCAAAAAATCATTTTTTTACAAGTAAAATAGTAAATGTTATAGTAAATATAAAAGTAGAATGCAGTTAATGGTTTCCTTCACCTTCATGCATCAAATCTTTCATTAACCACAGCAGCGGCAGCAGCGGCAACAGCAGCCAATTCATTATCAGCAAATCTTTCATCTTTCGACGATTTTTCAATATCATCTTCGTCATCATCCTTAGAATCATTATTTATTGAATTAACAGCTTCATCATGAGCATAGAAGGCTGGATCAAACGTAGGATCTTGAATTTGATGTTCCTGTTCCTGTTCTTGTTCTGGATCTGGTTCTTCAACAACTTGATTTTCTTGTTGAACTCTACTTGATTTAGATTGTGAATGTTTTTTCTTATTAGTAATAATTTCGTTACGCCAATCATCTCTAGTTGCAAAATCAAATAGAGTTAGATTACCTAAAGCTTCTTGAGCACATATTCTTTGTTCTCTAACCCACATTTCTTTTTTAGCATCAGTTAATAAAGTAATCCAATTATCATAAGCAGTTCTTAATTTTTCTTTATATGAATTAATTGTTGAAATTGAAGATAATTTTGATAAATTAGAATTAATGTTTATATTTGAATCTAAATATAATTGTAAAGTTTCAAAAGTTTGAAAAGTTGGTGGATCATGTGGCCAAATTGAAGGAGGTAAAAAAAACAAAACCATTTTTGGAAATGATGGATGAGTTGGTAACGCAGGATGATTTAATTTTGAATAAAATTCTTGTGATGGAGTCATTGGTTTTGATTTTGAATTGTTATTTGTATTATTATCAGTTAATTTATTAAGTGAACTTGACAATTTTCTTCTCTTTCTATTTTTTTCTTTAACATAATCTCTTCTATTATATTCTCTTGCTTTTAATTGTCTTCTAACTTTAATTGCTTCAGGATTTCCTCTTCTTGCAACATCAGCTCTTAACTTCTCAATTTCTTCTAAAGGATGTAAAGTTGAACCTTTTCTATTATCTAAATGACGACCTAATGAACCTGGATAAGCAAAAGTTTTACCACAAAAACGACACATTTTCTTAGGATCAACACCTTCTGGAACAGATAATAAGCGAAAACCTGATGGTTGTGATGACGAGCTAGATATTATTTCATTTGATGATTGTTTATTTGTAAGTTGTTTAGTTATATTTGTTATATGTGATATATGTTCTTGTTGTTGATTTTGTAATTGAGTATAAGCAGCCACAGCAGCAGCAGCAGCAACAGAATAAGATTCATGAAGAGTGTTATTGGAAGTAGTAGATGCTTTATTATCAGAAGACGATTTATCAGTATTTTTTGATTTTATTGAAGGATCAATTTGGAAATCATCATTATTTAAAGAACTTAAATCCACATCGATTAAGGCATTTGACACAGCATTATGAACTTCATCATGATCATGATCAGTTGCATAGTTGAAGTATTGAGAGACCTGGTTATTTATAGACTGGTGGTCTTCTTTTGGTTCATCATCAACGTCAACTTGATGAGAAGGCATGGTATGAGAAGGGAAATAATTAGGGATTAAAAGGATAAAGACAAACAACATAACTGTCATGGACAACAAAAATTAGAAAAAATTGTGCTGCACGTGACACAGCCGCAAAACCGCGATTAACATATAGCGGCTCTGCGGAACGTTCGCGGATGCGGCTGGTTGTACGGAGCCGGATATTGAGAGTTTAATTTCTGAGTTTTCTTAACCCTGTTATTTTAAGTGATATTTACAACAAAAGATATGCATCTAATATATAATGTAGAATTGACTTCTTCAAAGAATTATATATTTTATCTGAATTGATTCTTATGCATGGTGTTAAACAGTTAAAGTGAAGGGATATATCGATCCCTGAATTCTACCCCTGCAAGATCTGCCGTCACCCCGAAATTAATTAAGCAGCACTAACTTAACTATATATATATATATAATCTTGATATAGGAGAGCCAGAATTTGAAGATTCAAAGAAGAAGCTATATCTAAAAGAGATATATATGAAGATAAAAAAGGTTGTAGAAACGTTTTTTCAATGGGAAAACACACACAACAAAGAGTAACTGCTTAGAATCTCGTCTCGGGGTTCGGGTTCGGTTGCGGGATTGGGCGGGACGGTAATTTCGTCGGATTATATGCAACTACGTAATTACGTATATACTAGTAATTCCTCGATCTTAAACGAGCTTAATAATATCATAATTGATCAATTGAGTAATTAATATATGAGTCGTATATATCGTATAGTCAAAATCAAGCACTAGGAAATGGACTTCTAATTAAAAAGATGGACGCCTAATTAGTGATTTGGCCGTTTGGTCGCGTGATCCTTAACTATGTGTTGAGCACGTGATAATCACGTGACCTGCTAAGTTAAGGATCGCGTGACTAAAAGTCCATCCTATTAATTGGACAACCATCCTATTAATTCAGCGTCCATCTCCTAGTGCATGGTTTTGACTATATAAGTTGTGGAGATTAAACGAGAGAATGAAAAATCGTCCAACCAGGAAATGTATAAATAAACATCTTCTTCCTTTCTTATTTTACAGTTAATTAATTCTTATCCTGATGATTTGTTCCAATTAATTCAACTTCATAGTTTAATCTTTTAACTGAAATCTTTATATTAACTTATTTGAACAATTAATTATGAGTACTACTTCAACAAACGATACTTCAACACATATTAATTTGGCCCCTAAGAATTTCAAGCAAGATAAAGAATTTGCTGAAGTCTTACATGGTAAAAATGCTGCGGATTCTACTGGCCTAGGTGCATGGGTTAAAAAGGATTCAAAGGCTCAAGAAGTTGCAATTGAAGGTTACTTTAGACATTGGGATGGTAAAACAGATAAAGAAACTGAAGATTCAAGATTAAATGATTATTCAGCTTTAACAAAACATTACTATAACTTGGTTACAGACTTTTATGAATATGGTTGGGGTTCTTCTTTCCATTTTTCAAGATATTATGAAGGTGAAGCTTTTAGACAAGCAACTGCTAGACATGAACATTATTTAGCTCATAAATTAGATATACAGGAGAATATGAAAGTTTTAGATGTTGGTTGTGGTGTTGGTGGTCCAGCTAGAGAAATTGCTAGATTTACAGGTTGTCAAATTGTTGGTTTAAATAATAATGATTATCAAATTGAAAAAGGTAACTCTTATTCAAAAAAATATAATTTAGAAAATCAAGTTTCCCTTGTTAAAGGTGATTTTATGCAAATGGATTTTGAACCAGAATCATTTGATGCTGTTTATGCTATTGAAGCTACAGTTCATGCTCCTTCTTTAGAAGGTGTTTATGGTGAAATTTATAAAGTTTTAAAACCAGGTGGATCATTTGCTGTTTATGAATGGGTCATGACTGATAAATATGATCCAACTAATCCTGAACATAGAAAGATCTCTTATGGTATTGAAGTTGGTGATGGTATCCCAAAAATGTTTAAAACTGAAGTTGCAATTGATGCTTTAAAAGCAGTTGGTTTTGAAATTACATATCAAAAAGATTTAGCTGATATGGATGATGAAATTCCTTGGTATTATCCATTAACTGGTGATTGGAAATATGTTAGAGATTTTGGTGGTCTTTTTACATATTTGAGAACCTCTAATTTAGGTAGAAAAGTTACTACATCAGCAGTTGGTTTAATGGAATTGTTTGGAATTGCTCCAAAAGGCTCAGGTAAAGTCACTGCTGCATTAGAAGATGCTGCTGTTTATTTGGTTGAAGGTGGTAAACAAAAATTATTTACTCCAATGTACTTGTTTGTTTGTAAGAAACCATTAAATTAGATCTAGTATCTTTATAAATATGGATGTTTTTTGTGTTTTAGTTTTATATTTATTCTATTTTTCTATTAAAGTAATATCAATTGTTAATTGCCTTTTAATCTCTGCATGGGTTTTCCTTTATAATCATGAATGAATTAATTTAATTCATTTAATTTTGTATGTATAGCCGCACAGCCAGATAAATGCATATCTATCTGCTCTGCGGCTCTCAGTGCGGCGCAACGGGCATTCCATATTGAAATTCAAATAATTAAATTCTACAAAATGGTTTTTTGACTTGCTAATTAAATGGGCAGGAAGGGAAGGGCATGAAAACAGCACAACTTTTCATGAGCTCGTAACTCTGCCAAATATTCAATAGACTGACAACCTTGACTGTTGGATTCACATTGATCATATTACTGATTCATTTGCATCGTTTGTTATTCGTTGGGACTGGCTGATTTGATTTCGTTTCTTCAAAAGTTCAATTAGTTGATTATCTTAATATCAAACCCTCTTTCAACTGTCTTTTACTAATAATCACAACCAAGGTTATGCAAAATGCAAAAAGCTAATACTACAACTTCCTTAGACCCCTTAATTAAGGCGGTTTATCTCATGACTAGAACTGAACCTCAATACCTAGAAAAACCAATATCTCAGTTTGTAGGCGATACTCCTACTATAATAACAAGAAGTCCTTTATCAGAATCCCAATCTTCTAATAGTTCAACTAGAAAAAGGTTCACTTTAAGTAGATCACATTCTTCAGCTACACCTAAGCTTGATCCAACTTTTAAAGAATTAGATTCAATATTGAATGAATTAAATTTAGGCCATGATATAGGAATTTCAGATTTAAATTTAAATAAAAATCTATGTTCTAATGAAACTTTTATCAAAATCATTTTTCAATTTACAAAGCTTTGGAAACCTTTACCTGAAAAAACAATGGATTTGGCTGTTCAAACATTTAACACAGCTTCAGCAACAATTATTAAAGTAACTAATCCAACTAACCCTAAAATATGTCTTTTATACAATGTTTATTTTATAGATCTATTATTTTCTTTGAGATCATTAACTCAAGAGCATAGATCCCGTTTAATCACACATAGAACTGATTATTGTTCAAAAATGCTTTCGGCAAATATTGATATAGCAAAATTACCTAAATTTCAACTGATTGCTTCTGTTTATAATCTTTCAACTCAACAAGTAACAAATAGAGTTTTAGCTTTAAAAGGTCAATGTGGTGATAATAATATTTTAAGTGAATTCAACCAAAAAGAAGGTCAATACCATTATCAACAACAAGACTTTGATGAAATTCTTCATTATTTAGAATGGAAGAAGGGTAGAGATAATTTTTATTCAAAAGGTTTACAAAGATTTAGAAGAAATGCATCAAGACCATCAAAGACAAGATCTAGAGCTTCAGCTTTATCTCCTCCAAACCCTTATGAAACTTTAAATTTGATTATTGCTCAAATGTTAGAGAGTAATACTGGTATTGATAGTTTAGGATTACACGTTTTACATGATTGTTGCTTTGTTTGGCAATTAGATGGTTTTGAAACTTTTATAAATGTTTATAAAAATTGTTTAGAAATTTCTGAAGTTAAAAAAGATACTGGAATTGCTAGAAAAGCTAGAGAAATTGGTAAAAATTTAATGGAATTTTGTTGTTTACCTTATAAACCTGAAATATGGCCAAAATCTTTGAAACAAGAAGCTCCTGCTTTTGATAAAGTTAATTCTACGTTAATGGAGCAGGCCTTAGTTGAAATGGATAATTTATTTGATGTTGATCATTTAAGTAAGTTGATATTTTTTTTAATTAGGATCAAAGAAAATTCACCATTTGGAATTTCAGATAATATTAAAAATTCTTTTAGAATTAAATTAAGAAAAGTGTCTAAAGCAAGATTAAATTATAGATTAGATCCTGTTCCTGGATCTTCCGTTACAATGGATAATGTTTTTGAATTCTTAGAAACTATATCAAGAGATTTATTATATTTGACTGAATCACCTTTATTAGAAAGACTTCAAGAAACATATCAAGAAGATTGGTCTATTGCACCAGAAGTTAAAGGTTACTTAGCACAAAATGCAATTTTAACAACGAAAAATATTTTTGCATATATGTGTACTTCAATTACATTTGATCTTGAACAAAAGAAATTTATTAGAACTTATAGAAATAAAGGTACAATGTCAGATGCATCAAGTGAAATTTTAGTTAATTTATTATTAATTAGAGACTATTGTTATTATGATCCAAGAGTATTTTCAAATGATATGGCTGATTATTTTTTTCCAGATTTTTATTCAAATATTGTCGATATTTGTAATTTAACTGCTACTCGTTGTAGAAATGCAATTGAAAATGATGATTATGAATATATAGCCGATTGTGGATATAGTTCAAGTGTTAAATATTTATTCACTTATTTTGAAGGGTCTTTATTAGCTTATATTGATGATTTAAATTGGCCAAAAGATATTCATGTTGCTTATTTTTTAACTTTAATATGTGAAACAATTTCTGATATATTAACAGAATATTCAATAAAATTAACCAATGATATTATTGATGAATTGACTTGTTCAAATCAATTGATTTTATATGAAAATTCTAAATGTTATGTTAAAATTAATGATTTATATAATGTTTTAATTAATTTAGATTTATTTTTCATTGATGATGATTTACAAGATTCATCATTATTAATTGAAAACAATCTGAAGTTAATGAGTAAAGAAGATAAACCAGATACAGCTGATCATTTAGATGTGATTACTAAAATTCCAAGAGGTAAATTTATTTCAATTAAAGTTTTAAAAGGTGAAAATATTGAAGAAGTTGAAAGTTCAATAGTTGAACCACCAAATTTATTTATTAAATTAAGTAATGAGAAGTTTGAATATAGAACTAGGACAATCAAAAATAGTTATTATCCAGAATGGAATGAAGAATTTGAACTTGTTATAGATGAAAATGATGATGATACTCTTTTAGAAATTGAAATATTTAGTGAAATTAACTCAAATCAATCTAAAGTTATTGAATCATTCACTTATGAATTAACATTTCAACCTGGAAATGAAAGTTTAATTCAATCAATTAAACTAAATAATCCAAATAATTCTGCTACTCTATATTTAGAATATAAATTTGAAACAGTTAAACATGATCCAATCTTTTATAATGGTCAAGCTAGATCTATATTATTAACATCAACTAATAAAATTATTAAGCTACTTGCTAATAAATGTTCAAAACAGATATTGGAAACATTTACTAAAGATAATATAAGAACAGTCAGTGAACTTACTCCTGATTTTGTTCAAATTGACAATTTTATACCTGAAGCAGATACAGAAGCAGTTGATACAGATTTAATTAATGATGCAATCATTGTTAATTTATGTGATTCAATAACTAGAGCAATTGAAGTATTGAAACCTCAATTGATAACAAATGCAATAAATGATTTATTATTTTGTGTTTGGTCAATTATTTTAAGATCAAGTATTAATGTTGCATTACCACCACTTGCTATTATTTATTCAAGTAAAATAAATAGATTGAGACATCATCAAGAATCAACAAATCATTTAATGGGAGGAGTTACAAATCAATTATCAACATTAAGTTTAGATTCATATTCTTTAGAACCATTAAGTGTATTAGAAATCGAAAGATTAATTAGTTGGACATATAAATTATTTCATTTAGTTTGTATTAATTTAGATCCTGAATTACATGATAAATTTCTTCAATCTGATTTATATAAATTATTATATCAATTTACACAAATAAAAGCACTATATTACTTAGAGTTTGAAGATTTAGAAGTAATTTATGATACACATTTAGATCAATGTAAAGAAATAATGATTGAAGAATTAAATAGCATTTCAAATTCAAATTCAAATTCAAAGCCAGGTATTTTATCAAAGAGGTCGACAGTTATGAATCAAGTTACAGACGCTGATAGAAAAAAAGAAATAGAAGAAGAAACTGAAAGCTTAGTTAAACAAGAAGCATTTATTAACAGAGAATTAGTTTTAAGAGTTATGTTGGCTAAAGAAGGTGTAGATGTGTTAGATTATGTTACAGAAAAAGAGATTGAATTTCAAAATTATACTAAGAACGTACAAGAAAGATTGGCAAAAGAACGAATTAGAGGAAGTTCTGGATAACGAGTTTACGATTAAGTTATTTGTATTTTAGTTTTAGTAGTTTTACAGTAATAGTTTTGTAATAGTTTTATTAATTTTCGGGCTGTGTCGCTTAAAATCAAAATCAAAATCAACACGTACAATGAGATCAAGAGGACATGAACAGCTTCAACTACTACACAGCTAACACAACCTCTCTCCAGAGCATCACCGTCCCCAGCTTGTCCTCCACAGCTCGTCCTCCCAGACTCTCATTGTCACTGTCACTGTCAAGTCCCTGTCCGCCCGCTTAACAATTGCCTATATTTATCCTCTGATTCTCTTCTCCTGGGACCGGTTGTACAACACGCCTTTATATAAACAGACCCTTCCCTTTTCTTTTCTTCGATCTCTTCTATATTACAGCTCATAAGCTTTGATTCCATATACAATCGTTCACATTCATTACAACTAATATCAACACATGCAACAGGCAAACCCTACTTCATCTTTGGACCCCCTTATTAAGGCTGTCTACCTTATGACTAGAACTGAACCTCAGTTTTTAGAAAAGCCAATATCTGAAATTGTGGGTAATAGCCCCAATTTAACTAGAACTAGTTCAGGTGAATCACAAACTTCAAATAACTCTGGTTCAACCAACAGAAGGTATAGATTAGGTAGAACTCATTCGTCAGCTAGTTCAATTAAACCTGATTCTGCTTTTAAAGAATTAGAAATAAAATTAAATGAATTCAATAGAGCTTATGATATCGGTATTTCTGAATTAAATCTAGATCATGACTCTTCACAAATCTTTAGAGCAATGATTGCCCAATTTGAAACTCTTTGGAGACCTTTACCTGAAAAAACAATGGATTTAACTATACAAAAGTTTAGTACTGCATCTGCAACTGTGATTAAAACTGCTAACCCAACTAATCCTAGAATCTTTTTCTTATATAACGTTTACTTTATAGATCTATTGTTTACGTTGAAAACTTTAACTCAAGAACATAAATCTTGTTTAGCTAGATATAGATATGATTATTGTTCAAAAACAATCTCTCAAAATATTAATATTGCAAGATTACCAAAATTTCAATTGATTGCTTCTGTTTATAATCTTCCTTTACAACATATAACTAATAGAGTTTTAGCTTTAAAAACTCAATGTGGTGATAATAATATCTTGAATGAATTTAATCAAAAAGAAGGTCAATATCATTATCAACAACAAGATTTTGATGAAATTATTCATTATTTAGATTGGAAAAAAGGTAGAGATAATTTTTATTCAAGAGGTTTAACAAGATTTCAAAGGGATGCATTTAGAAGACCAAATGCAAGAGCTCCAGCTGTTTCTCCTCCAAATCCTTATGAAACTTTAAATTTAATCATTCATCAAATGTTAGAAAGTAGTGTTGGTATTGATGCTTATGGTTTACAAATCTTACAAGATTGTTGTTTTGTTTGGCAATTAGATGGTTATGAAACTTTTATTACTGTTTATAAAACTTGTTTAAGAATTTCTGAAGTTAAACATGATCTAGTAATTGCTAGAAGAGGTAGAGAAATTGGTAAAAATTTAATGGAATTCTGTTGTTTACCTTATCAACCTCAATCTTGGCCAAAATCTTTGAAACAAGAAGGTCCTGCTTTTGATAGAGTTAATGTTCCTTTAATGGAACAAGCAGCAATTGAAATGAAAGACTTGTTTGATGTTGATCATTTAGGTAAGTTATTACTTTGTTTAGTGAAAATTAAAGAAAATTCTCCATTTGGTATTTCAAATAATATTAAAAACTCGTTTATATTGAAAAGAAAAGAAGTTTCTAGAGAAAGATTAAATTATAGATTAGATCCAGTTCCTGGTAGTTCTGTTACTATGGATCATATATTTGAATTTTTAGAAACTATAATTATTGATTTAATGTATTTGAAAGATTCTCCTTTATTAGAAAAACTTGAAACTTCATATAAAGATGATTGGCCAATGTCTGAAGAAGTCCGTATTTATTTAGGTAAAAATTCAATTTCAACTGCAAAACGTATTCTGGAATATATGTGTACTTCACTTACATTTGATCTTGAACAAAAGAAATTTATTAGAACTTATAAAATTGAACCATCATCACCTGAAGTTGTTGCTAATGTTTTACAAGATATACTATCTATTAGATATTATTGTTCTTATGAACCCAAAGTTTTTGCAATTGATAAATCTGATTATTTCTTTCCAGATTTTTATTCAAATATTGTTGATATTTGCAATTTAGCTGCAACACATTGTACAACTGCAATTGAAAATGATACTTATGAACATTTACCAGATTGTGGTTATAGTTCAAGTGTTAAAAACTTATTTGCTTATTTTGAAGAACGTATGTTAAATTATGTTGATGATTTGAATTGGCCAAAACGTGTTCATAATGCTTATTTCTTAACTTTAGTTTATGAATCAATTTCTGATATTTTAAGTAATTATGCTAAAACATTAACCAAAGATGTTATTGAAGAATTGAGTTCTTCAAAAAATTATAATTTACCTGAAGGTTCTAAATCTTATGTTAAAGTTAATAATTTATATAATGTTTTGAATAAATTGGATTCAATTTTTATTGATGAAGTGCTACAAGAATTTTCTCTATTAATTGAAAATCATTTAAGATTATTGAGAAATCCACAAAATCCAGTTATTGCTAATAGTTCAGATCATTTAAATGAAATTGCAAAGATTAAAAGAGGTAAATTTATTTCAATTAAAGTTCTAAAAGGTGAAAATGTTGAAGAAAGAGAAAGTTCAAAATTATCAAATTCTTTCGTTAGATTAACTGGTACAATTGAAAATAGAACAAGAACAATTAATGATAGTAATTTTCCTGAATGGAATGAAGAATTTGAATCTGTTATTGATGAAGGTGATAATGATCGTTTAGAAATTAGAGTGTTTTCTGAAATTAATTCAAATGAATCAAGAATTATTGAATCATTTTCTCATCAATTAACTTTCCCTCCTGGAAAAGATGGTGTAATTCAAACAATTATATTAAAGAATCCAAACAGTTCTCTTAACTTACATCTAGAATATAGATATGAAACAATTAGACATGATCCAATTTTCTATAATGGTAAAGCTAGAGCTATATTATTAGCTTCAACACAAAGAATCAATAAATTATTAGGTAGTAGATGTTCAAAGGAAATTTTAGAAACTTTTACCAAAGCAAATATTAGAACTGTTTGTAGACAAACTCCTGATTTTGTTCAAGTTGAAGGATTAATACCCGAAGAAGGTTCACAAGGGGTTGATCCAAGTTTAATTAATGATGCAATCATTGTTAATTTATGTGATACAATACATAGAACTATCGCTACCTTAAGTAGTTCCTTAGAGCCTGTTGCAATTGATGAATTATGTATTAACTTATGGTCAACCATTTTAACAAGCAGTATTAATATTGCATTACCACCACTTGCTATTATTGGATCAACTAGAATGAATAAATTAAGACAACAACAATCAGCTAATAATAACATATTAGGTAGACTTTCAAATCAATTAACAACATTAAGTTTAGACTCAGATTCTTCAGAACCATTAAGTGAATTAGAAATGGAAAGATTATTTAGTTGGACGTATAAATTATTCCATTTAATTTGTATTAATTTAGATCCTTCATTACATGATAGATTAATGATGCAACCTGATTTATATAAATTAGTTACTCAATTGGAAAATATGAGATCATTATATAGACATGAATATGATTTCCAAGCTTTACAAAATGAATATAACTCATGTTTTACTGAATGTGAACAATCAATGACTGCAGAATTAAACAGTACTGCACCAATTCCTAGTCAAGGTGTTTTAACTAGAAAAGCATCGGTTATGAATCAAGGTACAATTTCTGATAGAAATAAAGAAACTGAAGAAGAGAGTGAAAGTCTTGTTAAAAAAGTAGCATTTATTAATAGAGAATTGATCTTAAGAGTTATATTAGCTAAAGAAGGAGCTAAAGCAATAGAGTATGTTAGTGGAAAAGAAGCTGAATTTCAAAAATTCTCATTAAATATTCAACATCAATTATTAGCTAGAAGAATAATTAATAGAAATTAAATAATTTCATAAACTTCATTTCTATTTTATTTATAGTTTTACTTTTTTTTTTTCGTTTTTGCATTATCATTTTTTTGTCTTTATAATTATCTTTCTTTTCTTGTTTTACTTGAACATATAATATTTTTTCTTCTCAAATTGTGTTTTTATGTAACTTTTAATGTTTCAGTTCTATAGTTTTTTTTTTTTTATGTGATAATATGTCATTAATACCTCTTTTTTTTTATCTTACGTTTTCCATTTTCCATTTTCCATTTATATTTCTTATATTTTAAATATAGCCAATGACTGATACTTCAAGTTCTTCAATCGCCACTGAATTTAATAGACTTAAACAAGGTACGTTAACGTATACGTGTTGATTGATAAGACACGCTTTAACTACAAAGGACTTCCATATTAACAAACTCAAAGATATACACAATCATATACAGAGTTCACCTTCAAAAGATGAATTAAATACAATACGAGATGATATAACACAGTTAAGAGATTGGTTAAGTACACAAAATTCAATTAAAGAGATACCAAAATTTGATTTAAAAAATTATACAAATGAAATTAATAAACTAATTTTTGAATTTGATGATTATAAAAACAAATTTTTAAAGAAAAGATTTCAATTTAAAAACAAACCAATTATTAATAATGAAGAGGAAGAAGAAGAAGAGCATTATAAAGAAGAAGAATCAAATACTTCTAAATTAAATGATTATTCTAAACCAACTTTTGAAAATTTATCAAATATTAAACTTACATTATCATCAAAATATACAGGATTAAATATTTATTTAAAGAATATTACAAATAGTATAATTATAATACCAAATGAATTAAATATTAATTCAATTACATTAGAATCATCAAAAAATACAATTTTTTTAATTAATTCAAAAACATTTATATTTATAAATGATTTAATTAATTGTATTATATCAGGAACATCACAACAATTAAGAATTCATGATTGTTTTAAAAGTATAATTAATATTAAAATATTAAATAAATTAAATAGATTTATAATTGAAAATTGTAATAATTTAAAAATTATTAAATTTAATAATTTAAAAATTGATGATTTTAATTTTCCAAATAATGAATTTGAAAAAAATCCACATTATGAATTTATTAAATTAAATAGTGATAATGATAATGATTGGATTATTAAATCTGGTTTAAATGAATTTATTAATAGTTTTGGTAATGATGAAGATTGTGCTTTAGATAGTGATAAATTTGATTTAACAAAGTTTTTATAATGTACATTTCATTTTATTCTAATGATATGAATTACTATATTCATTATTTTTAAATCACTTTTGTTAATTTGCTTTTGTAGTAGGGTTTTAAAAAATCAATTATAGTGTAAGAACCGAGACCAATCAGAATCGCTCAATCCACGTGACTGATAACCTCTATTTTTTTAATTTTTTTATTTGACCCAAAACAAAAAAAAACTGTTTTCAAGAGAATACTAAAGGTTTAATACTAGCTTGTTAGATACCAATCAAAGATACAACTAGAAATGACGGAGACGGTACATATCCCTATAATAAAAGAGACCAAACTTCAAAAAGATGATAATGATACAAATTCCACAAAAAATCCAGTCAATCCAGCTATAACAAGTACCAGATTTACTAAAACTCCACCTTCATCATCTTCATCATCATCATTCAGAAATCCAAATCAACCATTCTTGAAACCAACAGTTGCAGCTAGTAGATCATTGAGGAAGTTGCCTACACCTACCTTTCCAATGATGAATTCACCTCAACGTGCATCAATTCCAATTCCAACTTCATCTTCATCACTTCAACAGAAAAGACAAAAGACACAGTTACAACCAGGACACTCAGCAATGGATTGGGAATCATTGAAAAGTAAGAAAGATTTAAGAAAGATTGATCCATCTTCATTTCCATTAAGAATAACTAAAGAAGAATTAAAAAAGCATAAAAGAATAGATGATTGTTGGATTTGTTTAGGTAAAAAAGTTTATAATATCACAGATTATTTAAATTATCATCCTGGTGGAACAGACATTTTAATTAAATGTAGTGGGATTGAAGCATTAAGTTTATTTAATAAGTATCATAGATGGGTTAATTATGAGAGGATTTTAGATGCTTGTTTCATTGGGTTTTTAACTGGATGATGTATTTATTGATATTTACTGATATTCATTGATATTTATTAATACTTATTAATACTTATAGATATTTATTGTATATCTTATTTATTTATTTATTTCCATACTATTAATTGTTACTATTAAATTAATTTTACAGCGCGATAACAGTTTGAGTTTATTCAACTCCTTCTAAAGAGCTTTTTCACAGGAAAACACAGCAAAGTCTTCGCCAGGCCATACTGGAGTATGTTGGAGGACTATATCCAGATACTCAGCTGCTTGCCACTCGAACTACAACAGGACGTCTTCTCAAAATGCCTTAAAAACCTGGACGATTCAGACTCTTACTTATACGGTGGTAACAACTATTATGAATCTGTCTGGTGTCAACTAATTGATCTAATTAAATTTGTTTCTCCAAATATAAAGATGATTATTAGTATCCATAGATATAGAACTGAAGTTTGTTTGATATTAACTGCAAAAATTCATATCCAATTCTTAAGAAGAAGTAATAATGAATCTCCAATTTGGTTAAATTATGTTACTGATTTTAAATTAATTAAATTAAATGTTAATGTTTACTCTTTAACTTCTAATAAACAAAGTTCTGCTGTTGTCAATCTTGTTACTATAATATTAAATCAATTTCATCCTGTTGAACTCATAACTACAAGTACTGATACTATATATAGAAATTTATTAAGCCATAGTTATCAATGGACGAATAATATAACATCAATTGAAGATTTAGATATAGGAGATTGTGATTATTTATGTCATTCAATTGATAATCAATTCAAAAGTTTGAAATTTGTCACCTTTAATATATTTGATATTAAATTTGTTTGTTTTCAAACTGAAAAATTAAAAGAATTATTATTAAAAATTAATAAAATTACTTTAAAATTAAGTGGTTATTCTTTAAGATTAACTTCATCTGATTCAGTTGAACACATTTTTAATAATTTTCTGAATTTTATTGAAGATAATAAACCTGAAATTGATTTACAATTACATTCATTTAAATCTCAATTAGATAAGAAATCTTTTAGATTATTATCAATTGCTAGTAAAATTGATTATTATTATTTACAAGCCGAAGATATCTTTGGTGTTCAACAAGTAGATCCTTATGAAACTGATTTTACTTATTTACCAATGATTCAATCTTTAAAAACTTTAACTATTGATGTACCACAGTTAAATAATGTTAAATTAGATTCTTCAAACTTAACTGATCTTCATATTAGAACACATTCATTTGAAAGTATTAACTTAAGTGGATTAACTAAATTATCTACTTTATCATTATCAACTTTTGATCCATTAGATTTAATAACAATGAATTCAATACCTACAACAGTTACAAATTTAAATATAAGATCAGATTTTGGTCCAATTAGATATTTATTTCCAATGCCTAAATTTGTTCAATCATTTAGAACTATACCTGAATTATTAGGTCATTTCGATTATTCAAATTGTCCACATCTTGGTTCTTTATACTTAGATACTCATAGACTTGATGAAATTTATGAAGATTATCCAACTTGGAGATATATACCTGATACAATTGAATCTATATCATTAGAATATACACATGAAACTGTATTATTTGGATCAGGACCAAATGATCATACAAATTCAAATAAAATGTTTGGTATAACAATACCTGATTCAATACCATATTTAGAATTATCAATTCAATTTATGGATGAGAATCCAAAATGTGATATAATTTATATTAATTCAGAAAGAGAAGAAAGATCAATGATTTATAATTATTTAACTGGAATTAATAATGAAGTTTGGTGTAAAATTATAATTGGTAAAAAAACAAAATTAAATTTATTATTATATGATATTAATGAAGATGTTTTAATTATTTGTGATAATGATATATTATATAATGTTAATTGTTATTTAAAAGAATCAAATCAATGGTTTTATAAAATTAAAGGTAAAAAAAATGGTGTTTCTTATTTATCTTCAGTTTCATCAAAAAATAATTTATTTTCTTCTTATTGTTGTATTCAATAGGCATGTTTACTATGTATTTTATTTATGTATTTATGTATTTATGTATTCATTGGGTTTTATCGTGTATATGGAGTTTTTACATTTTTGTGGGTTTTAATTTAATTGTACTTTCAATATCGGTACTTTCTTCGGTAGAACATAGAATAGAAGTGAAACTTTTTAAAAAATGTTATTCAAACTCATAACAAATATCCTAATAAATATTTATTTAAAATGTAGGTAGCAAAGTAGATAATGTCATAAAAATAAAATATACAGTATAGTATAGAAAAAAATATAAAAGCAAAGAATAATATTAAAATAAATAAAGTAATAAATGGTACCGGTCAGTTTCAAGTTTCAACTCATTGATTAATCTGAATGATTTATATTCCTTTTGAATTTTTCAATAATCTCATCAACTTCAATTGTAGAACCAAGTTTGCAGTTTTGGAATCCAACCAAATAAGCTTTACCATGATGAATGATTATGTTTTCATCTGTTAAGTCTTCCATTGAAATACTCAATTGAGATAATTTTCTTAATTCTTCAGAAATCTTTGGTAGATGAGCCCCTGTTATTTCAACATTTTCATCTGATTCAAGTTTTTCAAGACATATGTAATAACCAAATATGCCTCTTGAATCATCCAATTTGAAATTCATAAAGCTATTACCAAAACACTTTGGAGCCTTAATTTTTGGATCACATTTATAATTATAACCATTCATTCTCAAATATGATTCCAATTCATTTTTATAAAATTGAATCCAATACTCACACATGTCAGAGAAGGTTGTTCCATTAGAAATATCACCTTTCTCTTTCAAATAGTTGAAAGCTCTGATCATAGAGAACAAATCTAAAACTTTAAGGACCACTGATTTGCATTTTTTGGTGTCCACTTCCTGTTCTGGTTTCACGGTTTCATTGTAATATTCCGAATCTACTTCTAAAACAAGATTTGGTGATTCAGAGTTATCTTGAAGGATTTTAACTTTATTTTGGTCCAAATGAACCAACTTCCCCAAATCAACTTTATCTGCATTACCAGTTTCATAAATCGATAAAGATATAGGCTCTGTAAACTTATCATTATCCTCGTTGTGATCCGATTCTGTCTTTGCCTTATATATCTCAGGTTTATTTCTTAAATGGTTAAGCACCGCTTCAATAACATTATCATCACAAGTAGACTTGTTGTTTAAATATTCATTAACTTCATGAAAAGTCAAAGCATGGTCAACAAAATGAGCAGTCAATTTTGGATCATTATAAAAAAATGTAGATGATCTATATTGAATCTTAACTTCTTTATTTTTCACATTTTCATTTTCACTAGCATCATTTCCTTCACTCTTGGTACTATCCAAAATATCATTCAAAATATCTTGATACATAAATTCAACAACTGTTATTGAAACATCATCGACAAGCCTAATCAAAGGTTTTCCAAAGTATAACGAGTGTTCAAACAATTGTTTCATAATTTCATTACTCTTTGATTTACCTTTAGTGTTATTTGGAGAAACAGCTAAAGTATGCACACCCCAAGCAGGAAACTTTTTGATTTTAATAGGAGATATTGGGACAGTTGATTGGATTGAACCAGCATTATCAATTAGATATAGAAGGTACATGAAGTTTATTTTTGGCTTTTGGGAGTACAGATATCCATCCAACAAATGTGGGTTCTTTGGGGTATCGTACTCAGATTGAATACTAACATAATGTTGATTAGAGTTAATACAGTTTATAGTATTCGTACCAAATTTAGCATAAGTATTCTCATACATTTTGTTGATCTCACCTTCTGGGGTGGAATTATTAATAACCAAACTTTCATCAATATGCACTCTTGGTCTAAAAAGAGGATCAAATAAAATACTATATCCAACAAACAAGCTTTCAATCTGATCCTCTGATGAAATAGCCGAAAAAGAATTAATATATTTTCTGAAAGCTAACAAATAATTGATTGGTCCCATACGGGTGAACGAATATGGCTTGAGGGAAATGGAAAATGTGTTATCTGCATGGGTTGAGACGGAACGTATATCTGCTGTTTCATCTTCTGGAGGATCACATAACTGATCGTTAATCATGTTTTGAAAAGTCGAATCTAATCTAATTAAAAAGATTGGAAATGAATATATTAATTTGAGAATATTCTGGTACCAAATGGGTTTCAAAAGAGTTTTGTAATGACGTTTTATCAATTCAAATACATCTTTGTAGCTATCAAGATCAGGATTAATGCCAAACTTTCTATAATCAATAAAACAACATTCAAATACTTTATCTTGTTTGCCAGCAGGAGAATTCACTTCTAATTCGTGGTTCATATCATGACACCAGTTATCACCTTTCTGATAATAATAATCTTGAAGAGAGTCATCCTTGATATATTCAACCTCTGGATATAGTTCACCATCTGACAGATATTTAAAGCATCTTCTTGTGGTAAGTGGTAAAGAGTCCATTTTTGGTGTTTTAGAAGAGAAGAAACTGTTACACTGCCTTGAACACAACTGCCGAAAATCAAAACGAAAAAACAGCACAAAAACAAAAAACTATTTTCTGTGTTTTGCAACTGTATATGGAAATACAGTATAACATGCCAACAACTGAATTACCATCATATTAGTATACAGCCAATAACATCTGATCAGAGAATAAGTTGCATAAGAGATCATTCACCATGGATCCCAGTACAGTCACTTATAGAAGGATTTTAAAAGATTTGCCACCCGAGTTGAAACAACAAATTATAGCATTAAGTTTACAAATATTGATAGATAATACAACTCCTGATAATAAATTAACAAGTGGTACTAGAACATACAAATCTATATGGCATGGACTTACTAATGTTCTTTCATATGTTTCTCTTTCTCCAACTTTATTCATTCAAGTGTTAATTAACAAGCAAACAACAGATAAAGAATTTCATATCACATTAACAATTAGACCAAAAATTCAAATCAAATATAAATTTCCATTTAGGCAATTTAATGCTGAAATACTTGAAATATTAAATGTACTTCATTATAGTAAGTTACTAATTAATATTAATCGTGGTGATAATCCATTCAATGTGTTCTTTCAAATGTTTGATAAAATGAATTTTTTAGAATTGGATTTATTAGGCCAATCATCATTTTTTTCTAAAGATAATTTTTCAAATTCAGCATATGAAAGAATTACAATGATTAAAATACATAGCCTTGATATTGATTTATTTCTTAGTTTAAGAAACAAATTTGTTAATTTGAAAACAATTAATTGTCAAATCTTTCGTTTGCAATATAATGGACGTTTTTCTTCTAAATTAGATTTGTTATTATCAAATTTCCATAAAGTTATTGTTACATTAGGATTTTTAAATCTTCGAAGTGAGGATGAATGTGAATCTGCAATTCAATTATTAGAAAAATATAAAAATAAAATTACTTGGATAATTGATTATATGTCTGGTCATTTAAATGAAAGAATTTTTTCATCACTTTTGAACGTTTCCAAAATACGTTATTATAATATTCCATATGATTCTCTCAGAGAACAAATTATATTACCTCAATATCTGGCTGGCAATTTAAGAATTAAAGAGTTTCATAATTTAACTTATCAAGAGATTATTTCAACTAAATTGGTAGAAAGTCTTACTATTGAATGTTCCCAAAATTCTTGTCATAATTTATTAAATTCTCCAAGACTCTATAAACTATCTTTGGTCATAAGGAAACCATTATCTTATCCAAATGAAGTTCTCAAAAATATACCTAAAAATATTACTGAATTGAATATTAATTCACCAATAAATCCATCATTGAAAATAGAAATTCCTAAATACGTCCAGTCTTTTAGATGTTTGTTAGAAAACCTTCAAAATTTCAACTTTGATGGGAATCAACATTTGATTCATTTACAATTGATGGTTTCATTTGATGGTAAATCTTCAATGGAAAATATTCTAAAGTTAATTCCAAAAACTGTCGATACATTATCTATAATTCGTGTTAAAGGAGCCGTAGGTTATTATTTAGATGAATCAGACCCCTTCGAATCAACTAATGATTATGATATTCTTGCCGAACAAATAGTAAGTGGATTTCCATTTGATAAATATCATTTTAATGACGAGAAATTGAAATTGGATAAGAATAATTATAATTGTATGCTCCATATTATTGTTCCTTATAACATATCAAAACTTATAATTGAACCTAATAAGTCATTAATGAAAGTATTACCTGATATAAATATAATCTTTATAACAACTGATGATAATCAATCAATTAATCAAATTACTTCTTCTGATCCTGTTTATAAATGGGTTTCAATTAGTTTATCAAACAAGAATCATAAAATATCTATTGAAGATAAAGGATATTACCCAATGTTAATGGTTGTTGATGATGAATTAATTGATAATATTGAATGTTGTTTAAAAATGAAAATATCTACGTTTTTCAAACATAGAAAAAGTATTTTTGGATATTATACTAAAACTGGTTTTAAAAATCATTGTGAAACATCAAAAGATTGTATAATATCTTGAAGGGCTTTTGGTTTCTGTTCACATCTTTACTAACTGATTACTTTTGTATACTAGAAATCTTTTATAAATAATACAATTATATCAAAATTGAACGTGTAGAAAAGAATCATAAAAAACATTATCGAGTATAAATTAAGGAAGGGTCCAATAAAAGTTTAAAGTCATCTATGTCCTCTGGAGTTGTCGAAGAAGAATCAGAATTTTTAAATGGGAAGCATTGTGTATTAAAAACATATCCACGAAAATTACCCTTGAAAACTTCACCTGATTGTACATCTAGAATATTCATGATACCTTCACCATTAGCACATCCAACAAATACATATGAGATACGATCCCTAGTAACAGTACAACCAAAAGGAAATATAGGAACGGGTGAACTTTGAAATTTATTACCCAAACTCTCAAAACGTGTATGAGATTTATTTCTTTCAAATCCATGGTTATGTAGAAACATCGTCTGAGATAGAGCATATTCCCAATATTTGAATGGAACACCTGATTTAAGTAAGAAATCACGAGTTGAAGAAATTAAAGATTGAACTAATTTTTTATTCTCAGGAATTGATTTGTTAACATTTGGTTTAATATTTCTTGAAAGTATAAACGTTTGAAAAAATAATGAATCTTTAAAAGAATCATTTGAATAAGTAACATTAGTTATTTTTTTTCCAACTGATTTTATCATTTCACCATATCTTTTTAAAATACTTATACATTGTTTATAAACAACAAATCTAGATGGTGAAACCATATAACGAATAAATTTAGTTGCACGATCAATTGCAAATATGACAGTACTATCATCAATTGGACCTATTATTTCAAAATCAATATATTCTCCAACTTCACAAGGTATTATTATTGGAGGGATCGGTCCCTTAATTGAAAATCTAGGATACGAATTAGTTAAATTGATCTTGTAATCTTTAGAAGGAGGTGTAGTATCACTAGGAGAAGGTACAGTTTCACTACCAGGTCTATATATGTCAATACCATTATTACGTTGAAATGAATGGCGACGTTTACCAAGAGGAAGTAAATTTGAGTTAATCTTACTAGATCTTGGAGGTGAATTTGAATTTATGTTGGAATTTGGATTCATTTTTTGTTTCTTCGGATTATAAGTTTCATTATATTCATTAGTTAAAGGTCTTCTTCTTGTAATGAAAGGAATTTCAGAATTTGTTGAGTTTGTAACTGGTTGATCATTTGGAAACCAAGAGTCCTGTCCTAGTGTATCATTAATTATTGATTCAAGATTTAAATTATTTAATTTTTCAAAATCATATGAATTTATTGGATATAGAGTTTCAAAAAACTGGTCAAGTTCATCTTCATCTAACTTTGATAATGCTAAATATTTAGCAGTTTCAATCATATGAGGACAATGTAATATTAATAATTGTAATTCCTCTATAAATTGGTCAGTTTCATAATGAATAAATTCCTTCAAGAATGAACAAATAATTTTTCCTGATTGAATAGCTGATAAACAAATAAATTCTGAATTTAAATATGCTAGCATATCTAATCCTTTAGCTTGTTTAAGTCTTCTTGCAATGCCTTCAGGGATATCAAAAAAATTATCAATTGCAGTTTTAAATATTATATCCAATGAATCTTTAGTTTTTTCAAAATTATCTAGTAATTTCTGATCTAAATCCTTTGAATTGGAAACCAAATCCATCTTTCCAATATTCAATAGTTTTTCAATTGACGCAATTCTTCCAAAAACATAATAATTAGATTCTTCTTTTTCTTTTTCAATATCAGATTGATCACGATTAAGATCGAATTTTAATGTATCAAAAAGTAATTCAAACATTATATTTTTAAAAATTGGTAAATGAGTTAATTTTGCTCTTGATTTCATATCAGTTGATCCACAAAGATTTGAAACAGCTCTTAACAAAAAAGTAGTATCGTCTGTAATTAAGCTCATATCACAATTTATAGGGCTCAAAGTGGGAAGAAACTCTTTATCTGGATTGGAAATTAATGAAGACCTTATCAACTTCATAGAATTATACTGGTATCTATAATAGTTTTGATTCATTTTCTTTAGTTCGTGGGATAATTTGATTAGATCTCAACTAAGGTAACGTCTGATTTCTAAATTGCTATATAGAAATTTGATTAGTATCAAACATAACAGGATAAATCTGTGGCACTGCTAATCTACTAATACTGGTTATTCTTTGAACAAACTTCAAAGGCACTCTTCTCTTTAAAAAAAAACTGAGCGCAATTCGGACACAAACACCAATCCGGTTAAAAGATGAATTCAAAAGATTTCAATTAAAATACAAAAGAAAGTGTACAAATAAAACGAAGAAAAGTAACTAAAATCCATACCCATCAAAAAGTAAACTATACTTATGATCAGAACGAGCTTGTGCTTCGTATTCAGCCGATGAAATTTGTTTATAGGGAAACGTATCAGGGTCAAAGCTAAACTTACTAACTTTAGAAATAACTGAAGTATTCCAATCCATTATAAAATAACCTGGAAGCTTTGAACTTGAACAATGCCCAAGAAATACCCCAACATCTTGATCAGAAAAGGCATAACAACCAAAAGGGGCATCTTGATATTTAAACGGTGTTGAATATGGAGATAAAGCTTCTGCCCTACAGAAACTTTGGTTTTGTAGAGGAATATGATTGTAAAGAAAAACCACATGAGATAGAGCAAAAGGCCAACACCCAACTGGAACCCTGGTGTCAACAAGATATTTTGTGGACAGGTTAACTAGATATTTAGCCAACTTTGAGGAATCTTGATTATCTCCAGGTATGTAATACTTATGAATTTTTTTGGCAGAAAGGTATGCTTGAAAAGCAGCAGATTTATCAAACATTTCATTAGAATATATCACATCTAATACCTGTCTTCCATCATTTTGAATTGTTTCATTTATGTAATATAAGCATTCAAGAGCGTCTTTTGGCGTATCACAGGTAACAGGTTTAACCTTTATTTGAACATGCATGGTACATCGATCAATAGCAAAAGTGGCATATGCATCACCAATTGGTCCTATAACGTGAAATTCAATACATTCACCTGGTCCGTATTTTTTTGTAGTAGGTGCCTGTATTTCAACTTGGGAATTATGATTAGCTTTGGGGGCCTTTTGAAGGGATGTGATTTTGCTAGGAGATTCAGTATGTATAGCTTTCGATACAGCATTAGCTAAATCCAATTTTTTAGAACTAGTTCTTGCAATAGTGTTTGATGGAGCTACTATAGTTTTAACAGGAGTTTTACTTGAGGTAATTTTGTTCATTGTTGAAGATGAATTCTCTTTTACTATTGGGGGATCATTATGGGGTTGATGCTGATTCAAAATGGGGCCACGAGTAAATTGTGTTTGGGTCAATATTGGTGCAATAGTTGGTAAATTTTGATTTGTGAATACATCAGACTCTATTCTTTTGAAAGGAGTGACCATTGGAGTAACCGCTGGTGGAGTTTGATGTATGGGTTCATTAGATTCTATCTTTCTTCTTTTTGAATTATTATCTACTATCAAGCCATTTGAGGAAATTCCGTTCAGAGATGTATTAAACCTTCTATTTTGAATTTGTACTTGAGCTGCAGTATATGCTATATTTGCATTATTGAAATTGTTGTAATCAATGGAATGTATAAGTTGGGGTGGAATACCTGATCCTGATAAAGTTGAATTTACATTGGATGGTGCATACCCATTAATAGAAACAGTTTCTTTTGGAGCAGGAAGAATAGCAGGTTCATCATCGTTCATTAAGCTTGAAATAGTCTTTGATTCTTCAATAGGGGATCTTACTTTTTCATTTTCATCTACATCAGAATAATTCGAATGATCTGATTCATCTGATTCACTTGTAATATCCAACTCAATAATTGAAGCGGCAGATCTCTTATTGATTGCAGTAGCTTTGTCAGCAGCCTTTCTGTGATGTCTTTTAGTGTTATTATTATTATTATTATTATCTAAACTGGTAGTAAAACTAGAAGCGGCATATGAAGTCATAGAAGCATTTGAAGGCGTAACTATCTTTTGTATTTGAGAATGATTTAATAATAATTGAATCTTAACTTGATCAAGTTTTGCTATATTGAATGGCTGGGCCAGACAACTTTCTGCTAAAAACCTAGAATATCCAATGTCATCAAGCCTAGTTAAAGCTAATAGATTTTGAACATGTTTTAATTGAGGGCAATACAAAGTGATAAGTTCTATTTTATCTTTGAAACCATTTGAATCATAATACAAAAAATTTCTAAAGAAATTTCTAATTAAATGACCATACATGTTAACAGGTAAACACATGAATTCTGTATTTAAGTAACAAAACAACTCCAATCCTTCTGTATGATTATATTTTTGCTTTAAATCTTCTGGGAGATGAAAAAAATTTTGAATTGCAACTCTAAATATTAAGCTTAATGATGTTCTTAGATTATTGAACTGAACCTCAGATGAAGTATTTAATGCTACTTGCGGGGCACTTCCTATATTCAAAAGCTTTTCAATTGAACTTATTCTTCCATAAATGTAATCATTTGAAGCAGTCGCTTCATCTTTATGGTTCAAATCAAATTTTATCTTCTCCGTTAAAATCTCAAGCATGTAATTCTTAAATAATGGTAAATGGAAGAGGTCAAGCTTCTCATTTGGATCCAATGAGCCAGGTAAATTAGAAACTATGTTCATCAATGAATTCACATCTGATGGGCTAAGGAAGAAATCACAATGAGTTGGATCGAATATTGGTAAAGGAATGACTTTATCTGCAGATTTGACCTTTTGATCTCTAACATACTTCATAGACCTCTGAAGATATCTATAATAACTTGGCTTAATCGTGTCTTTTGGTTTCTCCATTGTAAGTGTAAAATGTTACTTTTTCAAGATGAAATTATTTGAGACGATTAGACTTTCAATGAAAAGGTAAGGGCGACCTAAACTATCTCACTTGGTGGAACTAAATTGACAATTGTATTCAGATGTCCTATGCTTAAAGCACTCACAAAGCAAACGGGAGAAAACATGATTCATCAAGGATTCTTTTTCAACTTCCTCTGTTGTAAATTCAAATTCGAACCAAAAACGCGTCCAAGTTGGATGCACCGCCGCAATGTGGCGCACCAACTCACTTTGATTACGTAAGACAACATCTACAGTGGGAAAATCCAATTTTTAGAAGAATTTATATAGGGTAAAGATATCTATTTGATCAAATCAACATTAGCTAGTAGAGAAAAATCCAAAGTATTAATCTTTTCATGGAATGGAGGTTTTTTCTTAAAAACAACAGATTCATTTTGAAAAGAACAACGAGAAAACTCGACTCTTGTAATCTTTGGAGTCAGTTTTAGTGAGGATCCGGAAGAGGCAGTATTCATATAATAAATAGTAGGTGATAAATCCAGAGTATATCCAAGAAACACTCCCTCCGAAACTGCATCAATTTTGCAAACACAACCAAATCGAATTTTTGGTATACTAATAGGATACTTTAATTTAGGTGATAAAACTTCAGCCCTAGTCATTGAGGTACCCCTCCTTGTATGATTATACAAAGTAACAAGATGAGAGACTGCATAACCCCAGAATTCTAATGGACCTCCTGAATCCTTCACAATATTGTAAGCTGACTTCAACAATAACCTGCTAATAGGCAAACTTGCCCTTTCAACTGAACAATCAAAGTGAATTTTAATGTTCTTTCTAGAGTTCAAAAAAGATTGGAAAACATAATCTGATTTAAAGATTTGGTTTGCATAGCTAATGTTTTGTATTGATTTACCTCTTGAAACAAGAATACTTTCAAAAAATTGAAGTTGGTCAAGTAACGGGGGAATTGGGTTATTAGCTTTTGATATTAGTGAAATTTGAATATAGCCACTAAAACTGTCATATGTAAGCAACAAGTAATAATTACCAATTGGACCTATGTATTCAATACATATAGACTCTCCAATTGAACTTACCTGTCTTAAAATACCTTCAGAAACGTTATTTTCTTGAATATGAGAATGTGGATTGATTAGCTGGGGTGGAATTTGTGGAAATATAGTAGTCTCTGTTAATTTTTTACCATCATGATCATGATTAGAACTAACAAGGGGTTGAAAGAGAGTAGCATGTGGTTGAAATGTAGATATCAGAGTGTGATTATCTTTATTATTTAATGGAGTAATATTCTTCATTGCTAACATATTATTTTTATCCTGTATTGGAGTAATATCATTCGTTGTTAACTCGTTAATTTTTTCGATTTCCTTTGCTGATAAATCAATCTTTTTTGGGAAAGGTGCAGTTGTAGTAATTTCAGATATATGTCGTTTGCTTGAAACTATTTGTTTATGATCACCAACAGCTGATTTAAGAAAAGTTATGGTACTTGAATGAGGTATGGAAGATGAAACTGACTTAGAAGAAAGTTTATCAACCTGACTGTAATTCAGAATAATATTCATATCTATTTGATCTATCTTATCATAGTCATATGACCCTTTTTCACCGCATGAATCTATAAAGTGTGATCTTCCCTCACTAGTTAACCTTGAGAGTGCTAATAGCTGACCAGCTTCCTCTAGTTGGGGACAATGTAGAGTCAAAATTTGAAATTTTTCCATGAATTCATCCTTACCATAGTATAAAAAGTTTCTGAAAAATTTGCAAATGAGTGCCCCACGTATGTTAACATTTGGACACAGAAATTGGGAATTGATTAATATAAATAAATCTAAACCATGGGAAGATGAAAATATTTTTTCTAATTGTTTTGGAATTTCAAAAAAATTATGAATTGCAGTTTTAAATATGAAGTCTAAAGCAATTTTACAGTTTCGAAAGATTGCATTTGCCGATTCAGGAATATCTTTATAACCAATATTTAAAAACTTCTCAACTGAACTTATTCTTCCAAAACTATAAAATTCGGATGTATCTTTATCTTTCTCTATTTCATCTTTTTCACGATTTAAGTCAAATTTCAACCTTCCTTTTAATAACTCATACATAAAATTTTTGAATAATGGTAGATCTAAAAAATCAAACTTAGCTGAAGGATCCTTGGAACCTGGAAGTGAATTTACCACTTGTATTATAAAATTGATATCGCTTAAATCTATGGTCATATCACAATAATATGGATCCAAAGTTGGGAGTGCTAACTTTTCATCGGGAGAAGAAACTTTTGTTGATCTTATGAACTTTAATGATTCAGTCTGGTATTTGTAGTAATCCTGATCAAGCATATTGTAAACCTCAATACAGTAGTATGTTCAATTGAATCTGTTAAATGAAAATTGAATCTGTTAAAAATCAAAATATGGGACCGTGGTTGTAAAGCTATGCTGATTCAACAATAAAATGGAATCAATTAGATTATTAAAGGATTTTGACTTAAATTTGATTACAATTAGGTTTTCTGTTTTGTTGTTTGTATTTTGATTTTGAAATCATTGGGCTGGTGTGGCTGAGCAGTGGCCAATTCGGACTCTCCGACTCTCGGACTCTCCACAAATCTCAAATCGGGCCTTCCTTTTCTTCCTTTGTTTTGGAGGAACTGTGATTTAACGGATATAGAGGTATTGCCAGAAAGGCAACCCATATCGTCACTGTTACTATCCTTAGCCACTAGAAAACACAATTTCGATTGCTCTTTCCAGTTTAGAAAAGACAGCCAACTCATATTCCACTAAATGCCACTGCAAGAATACATCAATTTATCCTCTCAACTTCCAGTTGAATTAAGACAACAGGTACTTATCTTTAGTTTAAAACAGTTAGATTCTGATTATAAATGGCATAAACAAGCAACCAAATGCCATAATAAATGGCTCGCTTTCATTAATGTTATCAAATATGTTTCTCCTAGAATAAATATGATTATTAGCATATCATCACATAATGCAAAAGTTACATTAATTTTAAGACCCAAGGTTGAGATTATATTCATAAATTGTCCTTATGTTTATAATTACTCATGGATCAATTTAATTCAAGATTTTTGTCTAATTAGACTTCAGGTTTCAACGACAAAAATATCGCCTCCAAGCACAGTATCTGAAAAGAAAAATAGAAAGACTTTTGAATTTCTTATTAATTTTATCATTTCTAATTTCAATAGTCAATATTCAAATAGTTATACCCTTGATATTGCTTACAGTGAAAAAATTCCTGGATTCTCTTCACATTTGTTATCTTCAAGTTATAGTTGGATAAATAGAATAACGTCATATAAATCATATGCTTCAATTATTGATATAGATAATTTATGTTTACAACGAGAAAAATTTAAAAATTTGAAGATAGTGACATTCATGATTTTGCCTTCCTTCATATTAGAATTCAGAAACTATTATAATAAGTTAGAAGAATTACTTCATACACTCCAAAAATTGAATCTATCTTTAAGTTTTTATGATAAGAACTTAGCAGATGATTGTTTCTTTCAATTTGTCAATAAATATCAAGACAAGGTTGAGTTGAAGCTTGGTTGCATATCTGGTCCTTTTGATTATAAACAAGATCTGATGTTAAAGAGAGCAGATAAAATTGGTCATTTTTTTGTTAGTTCAGTACTTAATCAAGAAGCTCCATCAAGTTCAAGTTCTGAATCACCTAGTTTCAATAAATTTCATCATTTTCTACCTTCTAAAGAGATGCATGTTAAAACAATGTCCATATCATTGGACTATTTAGATGGGTTAAATTTGGAATCATATTACTTGAAAGATTTGAAAATTAACTCCAAAAGTTGTATTAATGTTAGCCTTTTGAATCTAGTTAAACTTGATAAGTTATCATTAATATTAGATGATTCAATTGATAAAGTAACGTTTGATTCAATACCACTGAGTGTTACGTTTTTACTAATCAAGTTAAACTTTAATATAAATAATCAAAAGATTGTTATACCAAAATTTGTTCAAACTTTTAGTTGTAATTTTTCTCAAATAAATTCTTTTGACTTCACTTCAAGTGTTCATCTAACTAAATTAGATTTGGATATTCATGGAGTGGATACAGTGCACGAAGAAGATCCATTATGGAGATATATTCCACAGACAGTTCAATCTATTACATTACAACATATAATAGATAAACCTGAATTGGGTCAACTAGAAGATTACAATAAGCTATTTGGAGTTTTCATACCAACTAATATAGATGAGATTCAATTGGTTTTAAGGGTAGGTAAACTTAACTGTGATTTGGTTTATATAAACAATAAAAGTAATGGGTTTAACTATGGGCTTATTGATAACTATTTAAGAAAGAGAAAGCATTGGATTAACCTAAAGGTTGGCAAAAAAACAAAGCTACAGTTACATTTACCGAACAATCCTTGTGGCTGGTTAATTAAATGTGATAATGAAGTTTACGATAATGCTAAATGCATTTTGGAGGGAGCTGATGATCCTTTAAAGTTAATTAGGTGTTTTTCTGGAGTTTTGTATTATTTTAATCTTTTTTCATGGGTTGGGGGATTTTCAGTTAAAGATACTGTTTTTATGTTTTTGTTATTTGGTATTACATTTTGTTTGTTTTCTAAAATCTTTTCTTTTAATTAAATACACAACACACACTATTACATTTCATCAAATCGTAATTGAAAGCTATCTTTCGGAATTGAAGTACTGTATAATAGTCTGTATTGGAATCCCGAATCGAAACCCGAACATCCGAACACCACCAAATATGTTGTAAAGGGCTGTAAAGGGCTGTTATACCAATTTTAACGAAATGTTAACGTTACCACATGTAATTCCTTTGTCCAGATTTCAAATTAATAACTCTTCAACCATCAATCATATGTCACAGATGCCCTTTAAGCAATATGAATAAAGATTACTATGAATATCAATTCAATTCGATGAGCTTCATCCGAGAGTCACTATCGCCTAAATCTGAAGAAATACCTTTGCCTAGATTAGAACCATCTGAATGTGACATGACTATTTCAGAAAAGGATACAACCAGTATACTATTTGAAGTTCTTAAAGAGAAACAGAAAACTGATTTATTTCATTTCCCATTATTTAAAAGTCATATGTATGACTTACTTCAAAACAAATTATTATTCAATTTGAATTCTACTCATATTAGTTCAGATGAATTAACAGAAACAGAATTATATTTTACTTGTGGTAGAATAAACTCTGTTGAGAAATTATTAAACATTGGAAGTATAATCAAAACTGATATATCTGAAAATGATGATAAAATTACTAAAGATTATCAAAACTCAATTAATTCATTGAATAACATATTTAAAACAGCAATTAATAATTATTTCACAATTCCACAAGCATGGCAAGAATTATTTGGGAAATTAGAAGGACTTGAATTATTAGCTTTACTAAATCGTGAATTTATGTGCATACCAGTTGATAAATCATCAAAACTCATCCATAATTTTTTTCAAAAATATACAACTTTTTCAAAAGAAGAATTTTCATTGGAATTACAGTTAATAGTACTCCATTGTCCATTATTAAAATCTGTTGAAAATATATTGGCCTTCCTTAAAATTAATAATCATGATTATCAAGAATTTTCAAAGGAAACTTATAAGTTTCAAACATATAATTTTGATATTTTAAATAAAATCACTATCGATAATGTTTTATTCCCATCCCCAGCAACAAAAGTACGTGAATCCCTTTTAGATTCCATTTCTGGTGAAAATTCAATTAATTCCTCAAACCCCACTATTACTAATAACACAACTGAAGAGGTGGGTATATCATCAGATGAAACCGAGCCTAGAAAAGATAACAAGTACAGCAAAATATTAAAAAAACCATTAAGACTGAACATATTAGACTCTCTAGATTCTCCAGATTTTCTAGACTCTTTAGACTCTCAACAGATACAAGGCAATCAAAGTAATAAAAGAGTTCATGTTAATACAGATTCCCCCGAAATTTCATCAAACAAAAAATCTAAAATTGAAAATGAAAGGAGAAGAAGTTCAATTAAACCACTTCCTTTTTATAAACCAACATCTGAATCAAATCATCTTACTACTCTTCAAAAAATTTCCAGTGAAAGTTCCTCTCCATCAAGACGGGATTCATATGGCTCATATGTTACTAATAATACCTCTATGTCTCCAGAGGTGAATCCTCCAGTATCATTTAGCAGCTTTTCCAATCTTCCTCCATTTACAGAATCTGAACCTGGAGAGTGTATGCACTTAGTGATTGTTGGACCAGTTGAAAGATACATGACGATGTTCATTATTGATTTTAGTACAGGTTATGTTAAGAATGATTATTTGCACCTTGACTATTATGGACCTGGAGGAGTGCTTCATTTTTTAAAATGTGCTAATAATACATTTGGTAGTCTGGGGAGACCAATGGTCAATCTCATCTATTCAGATTATGGATTACAAGACTTTCAACCTTTTCAAGAATATACAAGATCAAGGGATATTAATGCTCATTTTCAGCCCAGACATGATCCCTCAATTATATCAATAGTCAGAAACATATTTGGGAGAACTCGTCGTTTATTATTAAAATCTAATGTTCCACTAGAATTTTGGGTATACACTTTTAGACATACAGCATTTCATCATAATCAAAAGCCATTTTATAATAATCAAACAAGATTTTCTGCTTTCACCGGAAGACTAGATACTAAACCAGCTAACTGGATTCCTTATGGTTGCTTAATCATATCAAATGAGTGCACAGGTCCATTTTTAGGTCATGCAAATCATCCAGATTTGGCTTTTGTTCTTGATACTGTTAATGGTAGAGCTCGCAGAGTTATGCGATACCGGGTTGATCCCACTGTTTTCCCTTGTGATGATTTTCCATCAATTACTCAGTTACTTCTAACAGAAGATTATCGTTTACTAAATAATCCTAGTCTTATCACTTGAGAAGGAAAGCATGGTCACATATTCATTAGACTGTTTTAGACAAAATAGAATTCACATATATACTTTTTGAACTCATTTATTTATTTATCTGTACACTAATTACAATTCTTATTTTCTGATATCTTTACTCCTTTAAAACTCTTTCTTATAAAGTACTCAATAATAAATATACTGTATAATCTGAAACAGTTAGAATACTTGAACAGCCCAATTGTTTAGTTAATAGTTACACTGAAAGACTGAATACCTCAAGATTGCTTATACTATCATAGGTCTAAACCAAAAACAAAGCATATATACAAAGTCATCTCAGAAAATCAGTCAACTATAGATGAGAATTATAAAGAGCATACATTGATACTGTAATACAAAAGATATCATCATCATCAACTCAAACAACAGTTATATCAAGATCTCAAACGTTTCCAATATCAACGAAGAAAACTAGTAATATCAGTGGTAAATTAATAATTATAGAGTTGAATTAATCAAAGAGAGTTAGAGTTGAACCATTGATTTTTTAAATTTCGTTTATTTATTTTTGATAGTTCAGTTTATTTATTTCAATTCATTTATAGTTTTTTGATAGCCTAAACAGAACTTGTAGTTACGTACCTAAGGGTCCTTTTAAGTCAGTCTTAAATCCTTGTGTATGTTTTGATATTCTTACAAGTAAAGATTGAAATTGAAGCATAAGATAGTTTAAAACTATTCTTAGATCATTGTTAAAAGAAAGTAGCAAAGAGAGAATAAAAACAACAATATGAATACAAAAAGAAAATAACAACAATATGAATACAAAAACAAAAACAAAAACAACTTTTAGATGACTTCCTTTAACCAATTATAGCTTTACCAAAATCTAAAAATCCAAATTCACCATCTTTAGTCATATAACAATTATCTAAATGTAAATCATTATGATTGATATTTATACTGGCCAATAGTTTTATTTGTTCATCCATTTTATCAAAATCTGCATCTGTTTCAGGTTTTCTACTAGTATCAACCCATTCAAAAGCTAAATAATAACCATTTAAAATACCAATGCTAGAAATAACAAAAGCTCTTCCTGATTGTAAAAGTAATGGACAGTTAATCTTGTTATTTGGATTTTTTTTATTATATTCATCAATAATTAAATTAGCATCCAACTCATTCCATAGACTAGACAAAACAAAATTCTTATAAGTTGGATAATCTTTTTTTGTATAACAATCTTCAAATCTTTCAGTATTATCTAGTGTCCATTGGAAAAAAATATGTAGTATATCTAAATCCAAGAATTTTATAGCAATCTGATCAGATTTAATTAATGGAATATTATTAGCTTTAAATTTCTTGATGAAATCATCTTTATTCATAACAAAGACAGAATTCATGTTTTCATAGCCTGACCGTATTACTTTATCATTAAGATCAAAACCCGAACCATCGACATAGTGATCAAAGCCATCTTCATTTTGAAAATCATAACTGCTATTCGGTCTCGATCCACTTGGATGAGAACCTTTAACATATTCATCTAATGGCATTTGGACTTGAGTAATTAATCTTTCTATAAATTTCAATCTTTCTGCGTATGATAGATTAGCAGCACGCTTAGCACATGCTATTAGATTTGGAATTAATAGGTCCTGTTGAGCATCTACTCTAATAGGTTTGACCTTTAATTGAATTGTCTTAACTGTTTCTTTAACAACATTATTAATATTCTTAATTCTTGCATCACGTGTACTGGTACTAATCTTAGTTAAACTTGATTCATCTATTTCACAAAACAGAGAATTTTTTAAATCTGTGAACACGACATAAGGAAGCCCTGTGATTAACATGTATGCAACAAGTTTTTGTCTTAGTCTTTTAGATTTTTTGGTACTGCCTTCAAATAAATCTATTTCTAGGTTCTGGTTTATTTTCTTCACTTCAATGCATAATAAGGGAACATTTATAAGCTTTCCATTCTGACCTTCGATCTTAACTTCAGCAACAAAATCAGGTTTACCTTGAAATAAAAACATTCCGGGACGATTATAGGAATATAAATTAGCAGCACCTGGAAATCCATTCAATGTCATTTTTTTTTTGATAAAAGGTGGATCGGTTAAGCACCAGAGCTGATAATTCACTAACAGTACTCCAAACATATTTCTTGAAATGGATCTGTAAATCTTCTTCTGGTGTATAACTATTGATAACAATTGGTTCATCTGTAGTGATTTCAGAAACTTGCTTATACCTCTTACGAGCAGAATAATTGGATGCCTTGTCTTTTAAGCTATTATAAAATTCATGATAGTTTAATCCAGTCTCATCTTCAACTTCAACTACTTCAAATTCAATTTCATAAAGACTTTCGATTAATTTAATAACATAAGCATCAGATGTTGTAGGACATGTATCTTCTTCTTCTTCTTCTTCTTGATCTTTGACTTCGTCTTGAGCACCCAATCTATTGAATTTAAAAAAGGAGATAGGATGAAATAATTTGAATAAATAGAAGGCATCTTGTACATCATCATCATCTGATTCTCTCATAAATAGTGAATTTAAATCAAAGATGTTCTTTTCAGTTGGATCCATATTAAAATCACTCTGGAAATCAATTGGAAGAACCACTTCTGGTCTTAATAAACCAACAAAAGCATCAACCACAGATTGATCGATCTCATATTTTTCAATGAATTTCACAAAAGTATCAACAGAGATATCAATCATGGTTGATGTAGATAAAGAATAAAGAAGGGGAAGAAGGCAAATTAAATAATTGTTTTGTTAGAATTAACAGAAAACTTTCAACTTTGAAAAAAGCATTCATCATCATCATCATACCATATATATTCTAATCAATTAAATGACAATTCTATTTCAGTCATTTCCACTAGTTCTAACATTATCCCAGAAGAAACACAATCTTAATATAATGATCATACTTATCCACCTCCAGCTAGAGTTCAGATACTACTTTAAAGATAGACTGTTAATAAATTAGCCCGTGCACCGCGTAACTTGGTTTTTATAAACAATAACATCAACAATAACAAGTTATTAACAACTACTGAATACTTGAACAACCCATTTTCTTTATTATAACTAGTCAGTAGTCACTCTAAAAGACTGAAAATCACAACATTACATATTCATCATAGATCTATATCAAAAAAAATCCATATTATTTCGTCATCCTTCTCAATAATTACTCTCTGAACCTTTCAACATCTACTTATATGCTTCATTACATAATTAAATATCATTAATATTAGAGAAAAATGGTTCCCGATTACTTTAACTATTTATCAAATTCAATGGATTGTATTAGAGGTTCATGCTCCCCTTCAGAAGAAGCTCCTTTACCTATTTTAGATTCCATTAATTGTCCTATGACTTTAACCCTTCAAGATAGAAATTCAGCAATGAAAGAAACTATTCAAATTATAAATGGCTCAAATAAGCATGAATTTATTTATTTACCTATTTTTAAAGGAATCATGTATAATATATTATCAAAGAAATTACAGTTTAATGAACCTGAAAATATTGAAAATATTGAATCTGCAAAATATTACAGTTTTGGTATTATACAATCAATTGACAAATTATTAAACATAGGCAAAGTCGTGTCAGAAAATGAGTCAACTATAGATGAAAATTATAAAAAATCAAAAACATACATTGATACTATACTTAAAACTGGAGTTGAAAGATATTTTATTATTCCAGAAGAAAACCAAAAGTTGTTTAGTAAAATGGGTGGAATGGAAATATTAGCCTATCTCAATTCACAATATATGTGTTTATCAATAGAACAATCTGGAAAGCTTCTTCGGGAGTTTTTTAGAGAATATCTATCATATGAAAAAGATCAATTTATTCATAAACTTCAAATATTAACATTACATTGTCCCCGAATGAAGGATGTTGGACCATTACTATCTATTATTAAACTAAATAATTCAGGTTATCAAGAGTTTGTAAGTAAGAATCTGCTGGGTAAACAGTATAATTATGATCAAATAAGCACTCTAACTTCTGAAGAAGTGTTGAAATATGAAGTTGAGCACGAATCTGTTAAGGTGGATATTCCTAGTAGTACAAAAGATAAATCAATTACTGATATTATCCCTGAACATATACCTAAACTAGATTCATATGAATCTACAGTCCAATCATCTCCAAGAAAAAGAAATGGCGAAGAAATTGATTCAAATAGAATACCAATCAGTCCAAAGAGAGCTAAACTTAAACATGCGCATTCCACTTCGATAAAGGAGCTAGGCCACCTCAGATATATAAATGAAAGAGAGAATACAAGTTCATCTGTTTATCCAACTCCATCTCCTTCTAGTCATGATGCCACATCGCCAACAAGAAAAGTGCGTTCAAGAAGTGGAACTGAAATGGATATTATTAGTGGTGAATGTGTTGATATAGAGGTGATTGGGCCCATTGATGGTGCTGCTCTTATTTTTACAATTGATAGAGCTAGTCGTTTTGTTAAGTTTTATTCCACTGAAGATTATTTACCAACTGCAGAAGAAGTTACGAAAGCTTTAAAATCTATGCAAAGGCTTCTTGATATGAGTGGTAGAAAAATTCAAAATATTTATTATTCTGATCCTACATATGACGAGAATTACAGGTTTAACGATTACGCTAGAGTTAATAGAATAGAAAAACATGTTGTTGATAGAAACCCGATAGTATTGAGATTAATTAAGAATCTGCTAACTACAGGTCGTGATTATGTACAAAAGGCTAATTTACCAATTCAACATTGGAAGCTTGCTTTAGGTCATGCTGTCTTTCTATATAATCAGCGTCATGAAGGTGATAATCCAAATTGCAGATTTTCTGTTCTTACTCCAGCTACACCTGCTAGGGCAACTCCTAAAATTCCATATGGATGCTATCTTTTTTCTCCAGATTATGAAGGTACTTTTGTTGGTTATGCACATAGACCTTCTGAGGTATTTATTTTGGATTCGAAATCATTTGAGATTGTGAGAATTCATAAGAAATTTGATTTTGATCCAAATGTTTTTCCTCTGAAGTTTTTAACCCCTCAACCTACTCCTGATTATAAAGACTTTCAAATTTTGTTGGATCCTTCTTTGATTGATTTATAACTTTTATTTCTTTTCTAATTATTTTGAATTGTTTTGTTTATCTCTAGATACAGTAGCATGTTTTTTTATTTGTATTAATTTGTATATTAATTAATTGAATTGTACGTACTAGTCGATTTCCTAATAGTTTACAATTTTACAACTAGTCGATTTCTAATAGTTTACAATTTTACAGAGTCTGTGATACTTTCCAGGTGTTTTCAGTTTACCATACAAGTTAGGAAAGCTCGAAATTGATAATTACGACATTTTCTCTGTCGTGGATGCAGCACCTTTTCTGAGCCCTCTAGAATTTTTGAAAAGATTTCAAATACATACTCCTCTAGATATTCATGAATGAATATGGCATAAGAGAGTTCATACTTAAGGTAAGTTTGTGTGTGGAGTTATTCAATGAAATGTACCACGACAGACAAAATGTTGTGGTAAAGTTTCAAAATCCAGTTTTTGTGAACGCTTTTCGATTCTTCATCGGAATATAATAATCTGGTGTGGAGATATATATGGTTTCCGAGTACATCTCTGCACTGGTGGTTAAATTCATTAAAAGTAGGATTATCGGATTATACTACCAATCACTCATTTTAAATTTTATTACCAATCAATCAGGCCTGATCTGTTCCCATAGTATATCATCAATCAGCCTTTGTTAATTTAATGACAGCATAATAGGCAACTAAATGAATCCAACTTACTATGAATATCTTTTTCAATCGATGAAATTCATCAGAGAATCTCGATGCCTAAATCCAAATGACCCAATTGCTTTACCTGCCTTAGAAGTTTCTCAATGTGATATAAGTTTAACGTCAGAAGATATAGATGAAATTAAGAATAAGTTAAATGATATAATACCCAGTAATAACTCTAAGATGGATTTAATTTATTTACCTATATTCAAAGGTATTATGTTTGATCTATTATCTAATAAATTGAAGTTTAATTTACATTTAGAAAACGATGCCAATGATTTGGATACTTCTAGTTATTATAGTTTTGGTCGAATAAGTTCTGTTGAAAAACTGTTAAATATCGGATCAATTGATATCAAGAATGATAATTCATACATGGATAAATCATTAGTTGATAGTTTCTTCAAAACAAAAGAATATTTAGATTCAATGTTTAAAACGGCAATTCAAGATTATTTCATTATTCCTCAAGACATGAAAGATGTACTATTTCAATCAACTGGTCTTGAAATATTAGCTGCATTAAATAGAAAATTTACATGTTTATCCTTAACTTTTGTCAGACATTTAGTTAAAAACTTTTTAAAGAATTATTTCCTATATGATAAAGAAACATTTTTTCAAGAACTACTAGTTCTTATTTTACAATTTTCACCTCTAAAGGATATAGCTAATATGCTCATTTTGGTACGAAAAGATGATAATGAACAGCTAGCATTTCTGGATAAATATTTTGGTTCTCAAGACAATCAACAATATGATTTTTCTGTTCTCGGCAACTTGGACATTTTCAAAGCTTTTAACTTATCTGATTCTCATAATTTTCCCAGCAATATAATCCCAGATATAGTTAAAGTAAAGCATGAAATTACTAATGATACATATGAGCCTTCCAAAAAGAGACTTACTGAACCAACTACTCAAGAAGATATTTCCAATAAAAAACTAAAATTAAATGATAAAAGTGTTATTAATGCTAATTCTGAAATCAATCCAAATCAAAAAGCAGTACCAAATGAAAATGAGAATAGTAACATTATTCCTTCAAGGGTATCAAATTCGCCTATTCCACAGTCAGAAGAGTTTTTAAAAAAAATTGAAGTTTCCAAAGCACCAGTTCCCACGAAAGTTGGAGAATTTATCTCACTTGAAATTGTTGGTCCAATAAATGATACCAATGTGTTAATTGTTTCTGATAGTTTCAGTGGATTTAGTGTACATTCAACTGTACCTTGCGTTACCGAGAATTATGCTCTTGGCTCAGTGAAATTAATTTCCGATTTAGATTCAATGTTAGCTTTATCAGGTAAAAAAGTTTTGAATGTTATTTATTCCAATAGGAGATTTGCTAAATGCAGAAATTTACATCGACTTACCAATTCAAAAGGAATTCATGAATATCATTTAGAATCGCAAGATCTCTTAAATGTTCAAAGGCATAAGGACATTTTAAATATTACTAAGAATTTGTTAGATCTATCAAAAGTTTCGTATGACTATTGGGAATATGCTTTATCTCATGCTATTACTTTATATAATTTTTCTAAGGTTTCCAACTCTAAGAAATCACCTTCTTCTATTTTCTTGCAAAAGAATAATAAAATTCCTATCACAATCCCTTATGGGTGTCTTGTTTCAGGGGAAGGAAAAAGTGGTGTATTTATTGGATATGCTGAAGATAATAAGAGAGTTTATATGCTAGATGAAAGTTCAAATGAAGTTGATTTACTTGAAAGCTTTAAGTTTTTTAAATACATTTTTCCTCTTAAGAATTCTCCTAGTTTGATTCCAAGTGATTATAAATTTCTTTTTTTAACAAATCCTGCAGTTCTTGATAAGAATTGACAGTATACTATTTAATTTTTAATTGATTTGCCTTAAATATATTTTGTAATTAATTAAATTGAATACTGTATGATAAATGATTTAAATGATCGTAATCCGCCGCTCGGAGTTGCACGGCCCAGGAACCGAATGCTCGAATTTGATCAGGATTCAGGAACAACAATCAGGCTTTTATCAGCAAATTTACTACAATTCTTTACAACAATTAAATTAAGAATCTCTTATACTTATATCACAAGAGGAAGATAAACAATACCTATCACTTTCAAGTTCAGCTAATGGTGCTAGTTGTGCTTTAACACCATTTATAATATTAGTATATTACCTTCCTTCATTCAACAAAAGCAAAAAGCAAGAATCAAAAATCAACAATGGATTCAGATTATTATGAGTATCAATTGGATTCTATGAAGTTCATTAGAGATAGTATGATAGCTTCAGACACTGAAACAATACCATTACCTTCATTAGGTCTATCCACTTGTGATATGCACTTGAATCCTGAAGATCGAGATTCAATTCTAAAAACTGTTTCTAATTTATCTGGTGCTTCTGACCCTAATGCTAAGAAAGATTTTTTGAATTTGCCATTATTTAAGGACCTCATCTATAATTTATTAGTTCATAAATTAATCTTCAATTTAAATTTAGATCCTGAACAAATAGATGATACAGGAGATTACTATAGTTTTGGTAGAATTGATTCTGTTGAAAAATTCTTAAATATTGGAGAAATAAGTACGTATACTGAATCAAGTCATTTTAAAACTAAAATCATTGATAATTTTAATAAAACTAAGCATGGATTAAGTTTAATATTAAAAACTGCTATTCGAAATTTTTTTGTTATTCCAAATGAAATTCAACTTATTTTTAATCAATATAATGGACTTGAAATGTTAGCATATTTGAATAATGAATTCATGTGTCTACCCATTGAAATGTGTGGTGAAATAGTTAGAAATTTCTTTAACAATTATAATCATATGGAACCTGATAAATTGATAGAATCATTTGAAGTTCTAGTGTTGTATTGCCCTCAACTTAAAGATATAGGTACTCTATTTGCAATTTCTAAACTAAATGATCATGATTATAAAGCATTTGCTACAAAGTACTGCTCATCTGATTCCTATAATTATAAATCAATTTCTAATTTAAAAATGAATGATATTTTAAAACCGAAGCCGAAAATTCCTAATAAATCACTTGCTGCTACTGTCATTAGAAAAATTGCTGAAACTAATCGACCTTCTATTTCTATACCTGCTTCTTCATCTGAAAGTACAGCATCTCATTATTCTCAAAAAAGAGAGGGAGATGACTTTTCTTTTCTCGGACATAATTCAAAGAAACTAAAGCTATCATCTGATTATAAAGAAGATTATAAACCATTAAAGAATGATGCTCTACATAGGTCAAAGCAGCTTATATCCTTTGAAGAGTCTAACGCAAATGCTAGTACTGTGAAATTCAGTAAGTATCATGATAGGCTTGAAATTCATAAGAAAGATAAAGGTCATAATGATTATGTATCTCCAGTGGATGAGCATTTGGAAGAATATAAGAATTTATTGATTGAAAATGGATCTCAAGCCCGTGTTGGTGAATGTTTACAACTAATACTAATTGGTCCAATTGGTGGCGATTATGTTCTATTTACTATTGACATCAAAAGTACATTTATAAGAACTGATTTGATTCGAAGCTATAAATATGTTGCTAACAAAGTTACCGGATCAATTTCTTTTTTCAATAAGCTTTTGGCAGGTGGGCCCAGAAAAGTTGTCAATATTGCTTATTCTGATGAATCAATACATACTTCAAAAACAGTAGAAAAGTTCACTACGGAGCATAATATTGGGAGATATAAAATGAAAAATGATGATCCACAGACTATTAAAATAATAAAAGATATTTTACGTGATGCTCGGGATCTTTTAGATGAAGGAATGATACCTCTTGTTCAATGGCCTTATGCGATGGGCCATTCAACGTACATCTATAATGGTAGAAGAAGTCCAGAAAGAGACAATAAATCTAGGTTTGAAACGTTGAAGGGAGATTCCAATCGATTAGTTTTACCTCCTGTGAAAGAAAAACTTCCTTATGGATGTTTAATTACTTCTACTGATCCCGAAGGATCTGGTGCTTTCTTAGGTTATGCACACGATTCTAGATATGTATGGGTTCTCAATCTTCATGGCCCAAATTACAAGGTCAGAGATTTTGATTTTAAAGCTGATCCTGATGTATTTCCTTTGATTGACAATCCAGTGGATTATGATCCCAAAGACCCAGATTATAAGTTACTTTTACACCCTTCTTTGATAGATTCATAGAAGAGTGAGTCCATTATTGCCCTTTAAGTTTGTTAGCATTTTTCATTTTTTTAATATTTAGTTCTTATATTTGTAATATTTTCATTTAATACCAATCCAAATTAATTTATTCTTGAGGTGTTGATTAGTTGTTGATTTTGTGAAAAAAAGGTTAAAGTAGTGTGAACACCAAAACACTAAAACGCCAAATTCAAAAATTCAACTTTCATCATCTCTCTGCTTATAGTTACCACATCAAGCTTATTTTGTAAGAAAAATATCAATGTATCAACACTCTCACTATATCCTCTAGCTATGGAACAAAAATATTATGATTATCTTTGCAATTCTATGAAGTTTGTCAGAGACGCCAAATCCACGTCTCCCGATTTGGGTCTTGCATTACCAACATTTGAGCCCACCAATTGTGATATAACATTAAGCTTAACAGACTCAGATTGGATATATAAAGAAGTTTTGAAATTTAAAAGACCTAAGGTAGAACTTTTTCATTTGCCGATGTTCAAATATCGTATGTACATGCTCTTCAAAGATAGACTGAAATTCAATCTTAACGTATCAAAGGGTTTAACTGAAGATGATATAAAATCAAGTAAATATCATACTTTTGGTAGAATCAGCAGCGTTGAAAAGTTTTTGAATATTGGTTTGCTTCTAACTGATTCAACGTATCTAGAAGATGATGAAATATTAAAGACATTTATTAAAACTACACCACAGTTAAATAAAATATTCTCAACTGCAATTATCAATTATTTTTTAATACCAAGTGATCTAAAACGACAATTTGATTCATATAATGGTCTTGAAATGTTAACTTATTTAAACAACAAGTACATGTGTTTACCTTTAAAGGATTGCTGTGATCTAGGCAAAACATTTTTAGACTCGTTTTTAGAATACAGTAATACTGAATTTATTGAAAATTATGAAGTTATATCATTATACTATACTAAATTAAAAGAAACTGGAAGTATGATTGCATTGATGAAACTTGGAGAAGTTGATTATAAAGAATTCAAAGATAAACACAAGCTTTCTGGATCATATGATTTTACTGATATTGATGATCTAAAAATTGAAGATATTTTAACTTGCAAAGAAAATGAAAAATCTGATTCCTTTGCTGCTGCTGTAGTTGATAGAGCAACCAATATTGTTCAAACTAAACCAGATCAAAATGTTCCCAAAAAAGAAAAAGAAAAAGAAGAAGAAAAAGAAAATAAGGAAATCAAGTCTAATTCTAATAAAGTTATAGCTAATAACGAAGGTAAATCAGAAAATCCACCTTTAACCCCTGGTGAGGTTATCCATTTTGATGTTGTTGGCCCAATTAATAAGAAGTTCCTTTTATTTGTAATGGATGAAGCAACTGGTTACATCTCATTTTATCTTACTCGTTATTTTTACACCATCCGTACTGAATGCATGAACTTGATTAAATCCCTTTTTAAATTTAATTCTAGAACTTATCCAAAAACAATAATTTGTTCATTTCCAGATTTGAGATGTTCTTCTTTTCAAACAAAGTGTAGAAATGCTGGAATAGAAACAATTTATAACGATAAACCAAACGATGTTTTCTTAGATAGAATTAGATGGATGTTTTCAACAGCTAAAGAGTGCTTGAAAACTGCAAATATTAGGCTGGGACATTTTTCTGTGGCTATAAACTATGTTCTTATTTTCTATAATCAAGAAGATTGTGGAATTGGTAGTTTGAGTCGTTTTGATGCTTTGAACACCAAACGGCCAAGACAAGAAAAGATTACTTACGTTCCTTTTGGTTGTTTGGCTGTCTCTGAAACTGCTACAGGTCCGTTTTTAGGGTACAATTTAAACAATGAATCTGTTCTGATTCTTAATCAGGAAACAAATGATGTTGAAAATATGTTTGAATTTGATTTCGATCCAAATATCTTCCCTTTTCTTGACAGGCCAACTTGGTTTCCAAGAGATTCTGAAGATTTCAAGTATCTTATTGATCCTTCACTTATACATTCAAAGTCATAACTTATAATCTTTAGAATTCATTTTTTTAAATTGAGCAGTTTTGATGTTTTTTTTCACAGGTTTTAGTATGATCAACCAATACGTAGTAGTTTTTTGATGATTTAGTTTCGAATTACTTGTAAATGATTTAGTTACTACGTACGTAATGTTGTCTTTTTGTTCAAATCTCCATTTGGAGGTTCAATTCGTGCGAAACTCAAAAGCGCGTTTCAAAAGAAGAAAGATGTTAAAAGCTGTTTAGGTTTAGATGTAGATGATGGTTCATCATAAGACTCAAAATTGTTCAGGTCAGCTTTGGTTTATGAGGTCGCTTGACGAACTTCTACCATGAGGAAAGCATACTACGATTACCAATTTGAATCAATGAAATTCATTAGAAACTCAAAAGCAGCTTCTCCAGATGAACCTATTTCACTACCCATATTAGAAGCTGGTACTTGTGATATGACAATTACTTCTCATGATTCGGAACTTATATTAAAACAGATTTCTAATCTTTCAGGTGCATCTGATCCTAAATCTAGGGTTGATTTTTTGCTTTTCCCAGTTTTTAAAAACATGATGTTTGAATTGTTGGAGGACAAAATACTATTCGATTTAAACCGTGATGATGCAGCAATAGAAGCAGATAAAGAGACTTCAGAGTTCTATAGTTTTGGAAGAATCAGTTCATTAGAAAAATTATTAAATATTGGAAGTGTAAGTAATGATGATACAATTAATGGCAATGAAAAATCTCTAGAAACTTTTAACAACAGCAAGCATTTATTAAATATGATATTTAAAGCAGCAATTCAAAATTACTTTGTCATTCCACCACAGTTAAATAAAATTTTAAATCCTCTAAGTGGAATTCAAATGTTTTCACGTTTAAATTCTGAATTTATATGTCTGCCACTTGGTGTTGCTTTACAATTAGTTAGAAATTTCTTTGATAATTATTTAGATAATACAAAGGAAGAATTTATTCAAAACTTTGAAGTTACTTCTTTACATTATTCAAAATTAAGAGATATTGGTGGTATGTTAGCAATTTCAAAACTTTCTGATAAAGAATATGACGAATTTCAAAAGAAATATTCTAATTCTCCAACTTTTAATTATGATACATTTGAATCTGTTCCATTAGATGATATATTAATTGAAGTTAAAGATAATAAAGATCAAAGTTCATTTGTTTCTGAAATTATTAATAATATTTCCTCGAATGAAACTTCAAAGAAAAAAAGAGTTTTTGACGAATCAATTGAACAAGATCATAACAACAGATCCAAATCATTTGAAGATGGTATTTTAACTCCAAAATCTAAAAATCGAATATTTTCGATTCCTAAGGGTCCAAAAAAAAGCAACTAGATGAATTAATACGAGTATAAGAAAATATTCATTTACAATTTTTTAGTTTATTTAAGGAATTCATAGTTTTTTTTTTAATTGGTGATATTAAAATCATATTATCATTACCATATTATCATTACCATATTATCGTTATCATGTCACATATATCAATTTATGATTGTGTAAATAGTAAATAGTAAATTGTGGTAAATTGTAATAAACTCGCGTTGTTTTAAGCTTGTAAGAGATTTAATCAACAAAAAGAACACTTTTAATTTCGATTTATGTCCCCAAATTACAACTTTCTTATTTCGTATTCTCCTGTTCTTATGAAAGACAGACACCCACACAGTGATAGTCACTATGAAAAGAAGTTACTATGATTACCAGCTGGATTCTATGAAGTTCGTGAGGCATATGCGTTATGCTTCTCCTGATCAACAAATCTCTCTACCAACACTGAGTGTTTCCAACTGTGATATGTCATTATCAAATGGACATAGAGAGTCTTTAATGAAGTTTGTATCCAACATCCCAGGTTCATATGATCCTAGCACCAAGGAAGAATTGTTGATGTTGCCATATTTTAAAAGTATGATGTTTGATATATTATCTGATAAATTGATATTCAATTCAGAATTTAAAAATGAAGATGAAAATAAAGATACAGATGAAGATTCGGCACAATATTACAGTTTTGGAAGGATTAATTCTATTGAGAAATTATTGAATATAGGTTATCTTGAAAAATACAATGATGTTACAAAATCGGAATTCTCATTTAATTTTCAACAAACTAAAGATTCATTAAATATTATTTTTGAAATTGCAATAAATAATTATTTTGTCATTCCTAGTCAATTAAATAAAGTTTTACAAGGTTTAACTGGACTTGAAATGTTAGCATATCTGAATTGTGAATTAATGTGTTTACCTATTCAAATTGCTACTAAATTAGTTAGAAATTTCTTTAGAAATTATAAATCCTACAACAAAGAAAAATTTATTCAATCATTTGAAATTGTTTCTTTACATTATCCGAAATTGAAAGAATTTATTAATGTTTTGGCAATTACTAAACTCAATAAAGAAGAATATATCAAATTTTATTCCAAGTATTGCAAACAAAACTCATATTCATTTGAATCAATAGAAAATTTAGAATTATCAGATGTTTTAAAGTTAGAAATAGATAAAGAGAAGTCTTCTTTTGTTGATGATATCGTTAATAGAGCAACTGAAAGAGATAGAAAACCTAGTACCGGAAAAGCAAAACAATATTTACCAGAAAAATATCAAGCAACCAAGAAAGTGAAATTAGAAGCACCAATTGATTACAACAGGAATATTCCAGAAAATAATATAGCATTATCTAAACTGTCTAGGCATTACAATAGATTTACTAAATCCGCAAATTGTAAAGTTGGTGAATACTTGCATTTAGAATTGATAGGTCCAATTAATAAGAGATGGGTTGTATTTTTAATGGATGAAAAGTCTGCAGTTATCAAATCCTCTACTTTAAATTATAAAGAGACTCCTGAAACTGTCTCTTTTTTTTTATTAGAAAACCTGATGAAGCACTCAAATGAACGTATTTCAAATATTATAGTTACTGATAGATATTATGTTCGGTCGTCAGTTTTCAATGGATATATGAAAAATAATGGAATCAATCTTATTACTAATACAAGAACAAATCTTTATTTTCTTGAAAAAATTAGGGAAATATTAGCAAACTCAAGGGACTTTATGTTTCAATCAAATATAAGACCTAATTTGTTTGTCTATGCTATTAGTTATGCCGTCCTATTATATAATCAAAAACCTCTTCCTGGATTTAGTCATTCCAAAATTAAAAATATGTGGCCTGATATGCTACTTCTAAAATATAAAGAGCATCCTTTTGGATGTTTTGTCAAAGCTAATTCAATAGTTGGTAGCTTTTTAGGTTATCATAATAAAGCTGGTTATGTTTATTGTTTGATGAATTCATCAAATCCTCCCCGACCAGTGAATCACTATGTTGTTGATGAAGAAGTGTTTCCAAATGATAATCACATTCAACATGAATATGATAGTTCATATGATATTTTACTTGATCCATATCTTATTGATAAATAGATTTTGTTATCTTTTTTCTTTGCTATTTGTATTTCTACTTTCATGAATTTTATATATCATTATTAACAATCCAACTCATTACTTTTTTTGACTATTTTAGATGGATTTGTACAGTAAATCTAGTTTTGATTCGAAATAGGTTAAAAAACGAGACATCCTTACACAGGATCGCGTAAACGCGTCAAAAATGTTTCATTTTTTTAAATTTTTTTTTTTAGGACCGGTATGTATCGTTTAACTAAAAGAACATCAAAAACACATACATTATACAGAAGGTTTCTTTATAATAGTTTAGCAGATAGATAACAGCTCAATTTCCAAAATCATCCTACTTATTCATTAATAATTCGTTTCCATCTATCACCAGCATTAATGTCACCACAGAATGAATGAAACATATTATGATTACCTGTTTTACTCTATGAATTTAGTTAGAGATTTTAAAATTTCTTCCCCAGATGATAAGCTATTATCACTACCCATATTAGAGTATGCTAAATGTGATATAACCTTATCAATTGATGATTATAATTCTGTTTTGAAATTTGTTTCTAATTTACCTGGATCAACTGACGAATTAGCAAAGATGAATTTAACACTTTTACCTATATTTAAGAATATGATGTATGAATTACTGGTAAATAGATTGAAATTTGATTTAAATATTGATAAAGAAAAACTCGAAGAAGAAACTAAGGAATCTAAGTATGTTAGTTTTGGAAGAATAAGTACTGTTTCAAAGTTATTAAATATAGGAAGCATTTCAGAATTACCTGATGCAGATGATAGTGGTAAGTCTTATAAAAGTTATAAAAAAGCTAAATATTTATTAGATACAATATTTAAAATTGGTATTCTTAACTTTTTTAATATTCCACCAAAGTTATTTGCACGTCTTGAAACAATAGGAGGCCTCGAACTATTATCAATTTTAAATTCTGAGTTTATGTGTCTTTCTCTTAGTATCTGTTGTGATCTGGCTAAACATTTCTTTATAAATTATAAGTCATATAATAAGATTGAATTTATCCAAAATTTTCAGACAATAAGTCTATATTATCCCAAATTTAAAGAATTAGGTAAACTGTTAGCAATGTCCAAACTTGATTCAGAAGAATTTGATCAATTTATTAATAAGAATTATGGCAATAAAGCATATCAATTTGAGGAATTAGAGAAAACTAGTTTGGAAGAGATATTAAAGGAATCTAAAGATATTCAAATTAATCAATGTTCCACCAATTCAAGAAAGAGATGTAACTCTTTAGATTCTGATGAGATTATGAAGAAGAAAATCAAGATTGAAAAAAATGATAGATATGATTCCCCTGATTCAATACCTGATGTTAAAATAAAAAATGAATCAAAAGTATTGGTAAATCTGCCTAAAGGTCCATCTGCTCATAAAAATCATCTATATATGAAAAAAAATAAGATATTCAAAAACTTTCATATTAAACTCATTGGATTAATTGATCAGAGGTACAATATCCTTTATACGATAGATGAAGGTACAGGATTTATGATGCAATCAGTAATCAAAATGGATCAACATCTGGGGGAAAGAATCTTTACATGTTTAAAAGCGTTAGCTAGGTATTCCAATAACCAGATTGAAAATGTTATTGTTTCAGATGATATAGTTTATAAATCTTCTGGTACTAAAGATTTCTGTAATGCGAGAAAGTGCAAACTCATATATGAACCGAAACCAAATAAAGATATTTTGCGTATCATTGTTAACCATTTATCAGCAACAAAAGATTTACTTTTTAAAAGTAATGTACCTCTTTCAGATTTTGGTTCTGCCCTTAAGTGTTCTTCTATATCCTATAATTTAGATCTTAAATATCATGGGAAATCGTGCATGGATATCTTTTGGCCTGAATTTGAAAAAAGTAACTGGCCTATGATCCCATTTGGTTGTTTAGTTATAACGGATAAAATACGTGGTGCATTCTTAAATTACAGAGATGCTATTAAATCTCTTCTTGTGCTGGATGTTCATACCAGACGCACGGTTAACATTAATGTCTCCTCAAAATTCACTATTAAAGAAAATATATTTCCATGTCGAAATATTTGCTATCCTGAATCGAAAAAGGCATTTGCTCTTCTACTAAATCCAGAGTCTTTATATAATTAGATTGACTTTCTCTTTGCTTATATATTCATTTAAACTTCTGCATTATTTTCCGTCTCAAATATGTATCAAAGTAAAGTAAGTAAAGTAAAGTAAATGTATATCGGAATTGAGCACGTGCTAAAATAAGAATTCCTATGCTTTTCAAACACCCTTGCACCCATTGTTTTTGTTTTTTGTTTTTGTTAAAAGGTATAAACTACTAATTTAAATTATTTAAACAACTTGAACGTTCCACTTTGATAAATAAGAATCAATTTACCTTGTTAGAGTATAATACTTATACATCCTTTTACTATAACCCATATATCATATATCTATCAATTCATCTGTTAAGTGCTCATCTCGTTCACGAGCTGATCTCCTACTCTCTTGTTCTCAATTGAGTTTTGGTTGATTTTAATTTGTTTCATCAAAATTAGATTAAAAATGAATCCTGAATATTTCAAATATCAATTAGAGTCTCTTCAATTCATTAGAGAAACTAGGCCTCAACCTGGGCAAGAAAATGTTCACCCTTTGCCTGTATTAGAAAGAAATAACTGTGATCTGACTTTAAGTTCTGAAGATGCTAATATAATTATGGAAAGTATCACTAAACTTTCATGTATTTCAAATTCTGAAGCTAAAGGTGATTTCATTTGTTTACCAATCTTCAAAGATCTGATGTTCAACCTTTTATATGAAAAGTTATTGTTTAATTTGAATCCGAATCAAACTGATGATGGTAATGAAATAGGTGATGATTCGGAAAAGTTTTACAGTCTGGGAAGAATTGGCTCTCTCCAAAAGTTGTTAAATATTGGAAAGGTTAGTATTGATGATGCAAATGATTTAAACTCAGTTTCAATTTTTAGTGATGCTTTTGATACTACAAGACAAGCTTTGGATTTAATATTCATGTGTTCAATTACAAATTATTTTATTATTCCTGATTCAATGAGAACTAAGATGTTTCAACTGAAAGGATTAGAAATGTTGGCTTACTTAAACTCTCGTTATATATGTTTATCAGCTAGAAAATGTGGTCATTTAATAAGAACTTTCTTCAAAAATTATATGAATTATGATACTGCTAAATTTAAAGAACAATTACTAGTCTTAATCTTACAAGTTCCACAACTCAAAAATGTTTCTACTTTCTTGTCTGTAATTAAACTTGATGATAATGAATACAAAACTTTTGAACAAACTTATCTTAAATCAGATCCATATTTGTTTAAATCATTAGATACCTTAAACTTAGATGATGTTTTAAAATTTCATAGACCACATGCACCACAAGCACATCAAGCTAAATCAAAGGTTAATAAGAAATCAACTCGAGGTAAAGGTGGCGATTCTCTAAAAAAGGCACCTAAGATAAATCAACAAAGTTTTTCTCTACCTTATGGAATTGTGAAATTACCCAATATTAATGAAGGTAACAAGAGAGTTTTGGAAAAATTAGACTATAATGATAAAGATTTCCACAAGAAGAGAAATATTGGAAGTACTCGTTACATTGAAAATGATGTTAAAAACGATTCACTAGCTAAAGAGAACTTAAACTACCAGCCATCTCCAAATTTCAACAAATCATCTGATAATGTAGAACGTTTAGAAAAGAAAATTATTGATTCTGCCATTCATTTGAAAGTTGTTGGTCCTATCTATGGTGAACACATTGTTTTTGGTATTCATCCAAGAAGTGGTTTTGTTAAATACGATATTTTTCATTTTCAAAGTCCTTTTAATGCACCTAGTGCCGCTACTAAGACTTTACTCTTTTTTGAATCTTTTTTGAAGCACTCAAATAAAAAAGTTGATCATATTATCTATTCTGATCATTTATTTGATAATTCCAAAGTGCTAATGAAATATACTAAATCTAAGAAACTGCTTGCTCACTTCCAAGAGTCTTGTGATCCTACAATTTTGAAAATTATACATATCTTGTTGGCTGACTGTTCATCTCTTTTAAGAGAATCTAATATCCCTTATAAATTCTGGTCATATAGCTTAGCACATGTTGTCTTTCAGTATAATAGAAAGAGTGATAAATTTGGCTCTCCACTTTCAAAACTCTCTCCATTATATCCTATTCCTTTTGCTCCTGATTTTCCATATGGATGTTTAGCTGAAAGTGATGGTGATGTTGGTACTTTCATTGGGTATGCTCATAATCCATCAGTTATTTATATGTTAGATAAAAATGGTTTGGTTAAAAGATGTACTCATTTTACCACCAAAGGAAATGTTTTCCCTTTATCTGAGACACAGATGGCTTCTGATGTTTCTGAGAATGAGTTTAGGTTGTTGTTAAACCCCTCTACAATTTGTTAGGTTTCATTCATCTATTATTTGTTATCTCTTAAAATTTTAATTTTAAATCTTTGCTATACTTTAATAATTTTTATATATTACGCATTTATACTTCTTTGCTAAATTTCCAATACTATGAAATAAATTAATATATTAATAATTCTTCTTTCGTTATCTATTTTCATTGTATTTTCTATGTCTTTTGAAAGTTGTTCAAGAACGCTGAAATTGACCCACTGTGCTTTATCAGTGCGGGCGCTCTCACTTTCGATCCTCAGAAATGGCGACTGAGAAAAACAAACAAAAATTGATTATTAGAAGTTGAAGTTGAAGTTACACTGATTCGTAATATATCATTCATCCATCTTCACGGTTTATACCAGATCACTATTCACTTGTTGGTTTATTAGGGTCATTTGTGTGGGAAATTTCGTTTCAAACTGATTCAACAGTCCCCTCTTGTTTCAATCCATTTTTTGCAAAGGTTACATTCTGTTTTCCTCTTGTATTGTTTTCGAAATTTCACTCCATTTGTACTGTATATCTATAAAACCCAAAAATGAATCCTGATTATTATGATTATCAATTCGACTCATTGCAATTTATAAGAGAAAATCGTTCACCTGGTGATGATATATCTTTACCTTCATTAGATAAATTTAATTGTGATATGACACTTAGTTCTGAAAATGCTAAATTAATAATGCAAGAAATATTCAAAAATATAATTGAAACAACTGATAAAAAGTCAAAGGTGAATTTTGTACACTTACCATTATTTAAAGATATGATGTTTAATCTTTTAACTGATAAATTATTATTTAATTTGAATTCTGATGATTTAGATCCAGTTGAAAAAGAAAGTGAAGTTTATTATAGTTTTGGTAGAATTTCCACAATTGAGAAGTTTTTGAATATAGGAAGTGTTATAACTAATATTATAACTGATGGTATACCTAGTATTGATTCATCCACTGATGATTTTGATTCAGCTAAAGATTCTCTTGATAAAATTTTTAAAATTGGAATTACAAATTATTTTAATATTCCAGGATCAATAGATGTTGAAAGTATGACAGGTTTAGAACTATTAGCATATTTAAATTGTCATTATATGTGTTTGCCTGCTGTTCATTCAACTGTACTGATTAGAAAGTTTTTTAAGAATTTTTCAACTTATGAACCTGAAGAATTCAAGACTAATCTTCAATTATTAATATTAAATTACCCACCATTTAAACAATCTGCAGTTGCATTATCACTTATTAAGTTGAAAGAAGGGGAATATAGACAGTTTATTAATGATTATTGTGATGAAAATACCTATACTTTTGATAACCTAAACTCTTTAAATTTAAATGATGTTCTCAAATTGAATAAACCTGAAAGGACAAGTACTAGATCTTTAGCTTCACTAGCAAATGTTTCAGGCTTACCATGGGCCAATAATAGATCAAGAAGTCTTGCTAATTCAACTCAACTTAATACAGTATCATCTGTTCTTCCTTATGGGATCACAAAATTTCCTGAAAATGTTATTAAGAAAAGATCTTCAACTGATGTACAATTTACAGATGAAAATGAAAATCGTAACAAGAGAACTGATTTTCAAATTAAAGATGGTTTTGGAAGATATAATTCATTGTCTCTAGGTCAGCCTTTACAAGATATATCTGTTGACATTAATCAAGGAATTTACCCTAACGTAGGTTATAAAGAAAGGTATGGAGTTGGGGAATATATTCAAATTGACATTGTTGGACCTATTAATAAGACTTATGTTTGTTTTGCGATTGATCTTAAAAGTGGATTTGTTAGATATGGTATTGCTCAAAGATTAAAAGATTGTGTAAATATTACAATTAAAAATCTAAAATTTTACAAAACTTTTTTAGCTTTCAGTAGAAAGAAAATAAGAAATGTGATTTATAAAAATACATGTCTTCAATCTTCACAATTTTTTAATTCAACTCTTAAATCAAATTCAATTAGAAGTTATAATAATCAAGCTTTTGATTCATATGTTTTAGGTCTCATAACTACTTTATTTAATGACTCCAAAAAGTATTTAGAATTAGGTAATATTCCAGTTACTTATTGGAATTATGCATTGGCTAATTCAATATTTCATTATAATGTACTTGATAAACCGAATGGGTCACCTATGTCTATTCTTGGACCAGATTATAATGTTGGAGTTGCTCCTAGTATTCCATATGGATGTTATGTTCAATCTGACAATATTAGTGGATGTTTTATTGGCTTTGCTAATAGATCACACATTATATTTATATTAAATGAGCATGGTAAAGTTGAAACATGTGGGAATTTTAATTGTATTGAAACTTATTTCCCATTGATTGAAGAACCAATTGAAGTTGAAGTTAATGAAAAGGATTATGATTTATTTTTTAATCCTTGTTTGCATGATTAAAACGATTATTTATTTAAATTATTTATTTATCTTTGCTAATTAATATGTTTGCTATATATTATTACTAATAATTAATTATTTTATTGTTTTTTTATGTTTTTTGTAGTTCTCTAGTGTGTTCTCACTTTCGAGCATTCTGATTCCGAAATAGGACTAGCTGAACAATTTCAATTTTGAACCAAATAATCCATTTTCACCACTGCTGTTATCACAGTTCACTCCTTAATGATGTATTACATATTCACAATCACTAATCTGCACAGTTTGGTTGCATTACACTTGTCAATTCATTAAGGTGTGAGAAATCTTGTTTCAACCTGATTCAGTGTTCTTCTTGTTTCAATCTATTATAGTTGGTTACGTAGTTCCCTGATTTATTTTCGAAATTTTACTTCATTTGAACTCCATATCCATAAAATCTAAGAATGAATCCTGAATATTATGAATATCAATTCAAGTCATTGCAATTCATAAGAGAAAATCGTTCACCTGGAGATGATATATCTTTACCTTCATTAGATAAATTTAATTGTGATATGACACTTAGTTCTGAAAATTCTAAATTAATAATGCAAGAACTATTCAAAAATATAATTGAAACAACTGATAAAAAGTCAAAGGTGAATTTTGTACATTTACCATTATTTAAAGATATGATGTTTAATCTTTTAACTGATAAATTATTATTTAATTTGAATTCTGATGATTTAGATCCAGTTGAAAAAGAAAGTGAAGTTTATTATAGTTTTGGTAGAATTTCTACAATTGAGAAGTTTTTAAATATAGGAAATGTTATAACTAATATTATAGCTGATGGTATACCTAGTATTGATTCATCCACTGATGATTTTGATTCAGCTAAAGATTCTCTTGATAAAATTTTTAAAATTGGAATTACAAATTATTTTAATATTCCAGAATCAATAGATGTTGAAAGTATGACAGGTTTAGAACTATTAGCATATTTAAATTGTCATTATATGTGTTTACCTGCTGTTCATTCAACTGTACTGATTAGAAAGTTTTTTAAGAATTTTTCAACTTATGAACCTGAAGAATTCAAAACTAATCTTCAATTATTAGTATTAAATTACCCACCATTTAAACAATCTGCAGTTGCATTATCACTTATTAAGTTGAAAGAAGAGGAATATAAACAGTTTGTTGATGATTATTGTGATGAAAATACCTATACTTTTGATAACTTGAATTCTTTAAATTTAGATGATGTTCTGAAATTGAGTAAACCTGAAAAGATAAGGATAAGTTCTAGATCTTTAGCTTCATTAGCAAATGTGTCGGATTTACAACAGACGAATAGTATCAATAATAATGAGTCAAGAAACTTTGTAAATTCAACTCGGTTTACTAGAAAATCATCTGCTCCTCCTTATGGGATTGGAAAATTTCCTGAAAAAGTTAATAATAAGAAAAGATCATCAAGTGAAGTACAATTTACATATGGAATTGAAAATTATAAGAAACAGAAAGTTGAAAATGAAGATAATTTTAATTCTCATCATCCATTAATATTAGATGAAAGTTCTAAAGAACTATATAGGATTGGAGAATTTGTTCAACTTGAAATTGTTGGACCAATTAATAAAGTTTATGTTTGTTTTGCAATTGATATTAAAAGTGGGTTTGTTAGATATGGAATTTCTAAAAATCTAAATGATTGTGAAAATATAACAATTAAAAATTTAATTTATTTAAAAGATATTTTATCATTTAATAAAAGAAATAAATTAAGAAATGTAATTTATTCAAATTCATGTCTTAAAAATTCAAAAATTCTTAAATTATTTCTTAATTCAAATTTAATTCAAATTTATTTAAATTTAAAAACATTTAATTCATTTGTTTTAAATATTATAATTAAATTATTTAATAATTCAAAAAATTATTTAAAATTTGGTAATATACCAATTAATTATTGGAATTATGCATTATGTCATTCAATTTTTCTTTATAATGCAATTGATAATAAGTTAAATAAATCATCATCACCAATGAGTATTATTTCACCAGATTATAAACTTGGTAAAATTATTAATATTCCATATGGATGTTTTATTAGTTCTAATTATATTAATGGATCATTTCTTGGATTTGCAAATAATGCACAAACTATATTTATATTAAATAAACATGGTAAAATTGAAAAATGTGTTTCAAGTTTTACTTATAAAGAAACTTATTTCCCATTTATTAAAGAATCAATTGATATTAATTTTAATGTAAACAATTATTATTTATTTTTTAATCCTTGTTTGTATAAATGATGTTTACAATTTACAATTAATTAATTAATATAAGTTAGAATAAGTTAGATAATAGATAAATAATAATAATAGTATCAGAAAAGCAAGTGAATAGGAATAAATAAAATCAAAAATAAATAATCGTAAACATAAAAGAAAGAGTCACAAGTTTAATAAATTATAATCTTGGAGTTGATTCTTTTGATGATAAACCTAAAGACTCATCAACTTCTTTTTTAATCAATTCACCAATAACTTTATTAGCCTTTGAAAAATAAGCATAAACTCTATCTCTAATAAATTCATCAGCACTTGCAACATGACAAGCAACATTATGAACTAAAGCTTCTTGTTCACCTTTTTGTCTACCTAAAACATCCCAAAATTTACCAGGTTGAACAAAATCATAATCATTAGTTTCAGTCCAATGAAATTTTAAAACTTCACCAGAATAAATTTCTTCAGGTATTTTATTAAAAGTTTGATTAGTATTATAACTAACTGGACAATTATAAGCACCTGCATAATTTGGAGTTGAACCTAAATTTCCATTAATTTGCATTGCACCATCTCTAATTTGAGGAGCAAAAGAACCAGATTTAAGTGGACAATTAACTGGGATTTGATTATAATTAGTACCTAATCTATGTCTATGAGTATCAGGATAAGAAAACAATCTAGATTGTAAAACCGGATCATTTGAAGGTTGCATTGAAGGAATAGTATGAGATGGAGAGAAAGCAGCTTGTTCAATTTCAGCAAAATAATTCTTTGGATTTTCATTTAATGTAAATTTAGCAAATTTTCTTAATGGGAAATCAGAATGAGGCCAAACTTTAGTTAAATCATAAACAGAAAAAGGTAATTTTTTAGCTTGATCTAAAGTCATATATTGAATATAACAATCCCAAATTGGATAATCACCATTTTCAATTGATTTAAATAAATCCATTGTTTGAAAATCAGGATCCTCACCAGATAATTGACCAGCTTCTTCATTATTTAAATTTGAGACACCTTGTCTTGAAATGAAATGAACTTGAACAAAATGCCATTCACCTTTTGAATTAAACCATTTATAAGTATGACCAGAATAACCATTCATTTTTCTATAAGAAGATGGGGTACCTCTTTCAGAAAATAAATACATAACTTGATGTAAAGATTCTTGATTATTAGTTAAATAATCCCAAAACATATTTGGATCTTTACAATTAGTAGCAGGATTTCTTTTTTGAGTATGAATAAAATGAGGAAATTTTGAAGGATCTCTAATGAAAAAAATTGGAGTATTATTATAAACTAAATCTAAATTACCTTCATTTGTATATAATTTCATTGCAAAACCTCTTGGATCTCTAGCAGAATCCGAAGAACCTTTTTCACCACCAACAGTTGAAAATCTAACTAAATTTCTAGTTTTTTTACCAATTTGATTTAAAAAATCAGCACAACAAATATCAGAGATATCATCAGTAATTTCAAATTCACCAAAGGCACCGGCACCTTTAGCATGAACCACTCTTTCAGGGATTCTTTCTCTATCAAAATGAGCTAAAGAATCAATTAATTGAAAATCTTGTAATAATAAAGGACCAACTGGAGGTTGATTATTATTATAATTTGAAGTATTTGATGGGATTCTTTCAGTTTCAAAAGGATGATGAATTGGACAACCTTGAGAAGTGGTGTAAACAGGAGGAGCCATTATTGTAATATAGTAAGTTATTAATAAGTAAAGAATATAGTAAAAAAAGAGAGAATAGTTAATGAATTTATAAAATCAAATAAAAATTGAAAGTTTTGTCAGAATTTGTGGAGAACTAGAATCGAGTTTTTTGCAGTGATGGAGTTTCCCGATTGGGGCTGATAACGCGATAACAGAACAGCGCGGCCTATCACAGAGGGGAGGAAGGTCAGCGTGGGAGAGAGAGAGAGAGAGGGAGACGGTAGGGTCTGGTCTGGTCTGGTAGCTGGTGGGTCTAGCTGGACTTGCTGGGATTTGTCATTACTGTGACTGTATTAAAGAGAAGTTGAAGCTGAAGAAAAGAAAGAGATTCGGGCGTCCGAGTGGAGCGCAATAAATTTACTTATTACGGGAAGAAATCACATGCACAGCCCTCAGAGGAACACCCGTGCACACAAATTATGATCCCTTTTGTAAATTGTGATTACAGTATTGGAGTAAATATCTACGTATAGTGTTTATCACATGCATGTTACTACTAATTAACAGACTAACAGTGTATCTGTAAAATAATGTAGCTATTTGATTATCGATGACCTGTCACCTGAAGAAGTATATACATATTTCTTGGTAAAAAACATATGTATACGTAAATGTAACGTAATTCCTCTGCTACCAGCCCTATAGCTCGAAAATGTTTTATAAATATGATAAATCATATATAGAGTATACTACTGTTTATATTACATACTGTTACAATTTATTGAATTTGAAGTTATTTGAACTATAAAATATCAGATTTTTGATAAAGTGTATGATGCTTACGTAAATAAAATAATATCAATGTTGTGTTTAGGGAAATTGGAAAGTCCTGGTATAAACATTTCCATGAAGTAGTTCTTCTTCTTGGAAGATATCGTTTTTCTATTAATACCATCTTATATACATTGATATATTCTACAAGAAACCAATTTTCCTAATTTATAATTATCGATCATCATTCAATGTTCCCTTCAATTTTTCATACTGATGAATTAAAGCAAATCATCGAAGAAACTGTTGATTCTTGTGGTAAATTAGAAGATATCTCTCAATTTCCAAAGTATTACGAAAATTTAACTATGTCAACAAGAATTAATGGAGGTGAACGTTTAAATGCCAAAATTAGATAATACCTTAACTGAAATTTCTGAAATTTCTGAAATTAAAGAGGACTTCTTTCTAGGAGCTGTGCTTCACAGAACCTTAACCGGTAAATACATTAATTTCTTACAAGAATTACAAGATGATGATGAATTAAAAAATCATCGTAGTACAATTCTAGCTATTAAAAGATTACAAGAAGAATATAAAACATTTGTTGAAAATCTTAAAAATGAACTTATTCTTAAAGCTGGTTTAATTAGATTAAGTTCAAATAGATCATCAGATAAAAAACATTTTGTTGATGATTTCAATTCTATTTATGAAGAATCAATTAAATTTAACTTAACTGAAACTATTAATTATGATTTTATCAAAAACCAGCATATATTTCTTTATCAATTGATCCAGTCTATAGAGAATTTATTATGGGATATGAAGATAATCATAAAATTGGTGTTCCATTAGCAGGTGGTTCATTTAAGGAAGGTGACTTTATTAAGCATAAAGGTTTTAAAGATGTTCAAGGAATCGTGAATATTATCCCTGATGAATGATATAAAAGGTTTTAACTAAGATTGGTCGATCAAATTTCCAGGTTTTTTTTAATAGCCTTTTTTTAATAGTTAAAAATATTATCATATTAGTATATAATTGATGAGCTTATAGTAGATGATTATGAAAAAGATCGAAATTGAAAATGTTCCTAGCTTGCATACCGGTAACCGGATGATGTATCATATAACTAAAATCATTCATGCATGTAAAATGGAATGGAATGGAATTGAAAACGAGAATGTGAAAAAAATATTTAAAGATAATGAACGTACTATATAAAATGGAAGTCAAATCACCAATTCTTTACTTTGGTGTATCCTACAAAAATAATTAATTCTTATAATTATAATTCTATCATGGCAATGTATCCTTCAATTTTTAATAATAGAGAAATAAAACAAATCATCCAAGAAACTGTCGATTCGTGTGGTAGATTAGAGGATATCTCTCAATTTCCAAAGTATTATGAAACTTTAACTATGTCAGCAAGAATTCATGGAGGTGGATGGTTAAATACCAAGATTAGAAAGAACATTACTTCATATGATGATATTGCTGATGAAGAAAGGTTTTTCTTAGGAGCTGTACTTCATAGAACTTTAGCTGGTAAATATATTAATTTATTAGAAGAAATTGAAGATGATGAGGAATTAAAAGGTCAATGCCATCCAATTTTAGTTATTAAAAGACTACAAGAAGAATATAAGAAATTTGCTGAAAATCTTACAAAAGAGCTTATTACTAGAAGTGTTTTAATTAGATTAAATTCCAATAAAGCATCAGATAAAACAAGATTCGTTGATGAATTTAATTCTATCTATGAAGAATCAGTTAAATTTAACTTAACTAAAATGATTAATTTTGATTTTATTAAAAAATCAGCTTATGTTTCTCTTTCAAGTGATCCAACTTATAAAACATTTATTATGGAATATGAGGAGGCTCATAACATTGGTGTTCCATCAGCAGGTGGTTCATTTAAGGAAGGTGAATTTATTAAGCATAAAGGTTTTAAAGATGTTCAAGGAATTGTGAATATTATTCCAGACTCTGTTGAATCAAAGGCATATTTAAAACCTAAAGGTTTTACTGGAACAACTGATATTGCTCCAACACCTTATCAAATGGATTTTACACCATTATTAAAGTTAAATAAAACCGTTCATGAAGAATATAATTTCCAAAATTAATTGAATAGTTTTTTTAATATCTTTTTTAAATATCTTTTTTAAATATCTTTTTTTAATAGCTAAAATTGTAATGAGCAATATATTGAGATTAGTAATTGATGACCTTAATAGGTATTGATTATGAATGAGCTTCAATGAGGATTCGTTAATTGTGGAGAAAGAGAGAGAAGTTTAGTCGTCGAATTTGATTCTCTCGGATTCAGCACTTCAATACTAACATCTCTGCACTACTTGAAAATATCACGTGCAGGAACTGCAAAATTCCGACAGAAAAGTGAAAAGCGTTCACGAATTGTGGATTTTGAACTTTTTGCGACAGCGCAAATGTTGTAGCAACTGGCGAATCAGAGTATGAGAAACTACGTAAAAGTCAGGCGGATATTACGTAATCCTCAGTTTCGCGCCAAAAAACACCGCCCAAATAGGAAAGTCGCTCATGTTCGAGCGAGTTCAGGTGTCTGAATGCAGTAATTAGCCAGGGTAACCCACAACATTTGCTCTGTCGCAGTATGTGTGCTTACGTACAAAACATAAACATCAAGGAAATCTCCGATAGATTAAGGAAGGAGTCTTTCTTAACCCACAACTCTTTTAACTTGCAACTCTCTCTCTAGAAGTAAACACAAAGATAAATTGCTGGCATCCTTTTTGATCAATGATTGGTGGCGGAACATCAGCTTCAGACAAAGTTCAACTCGATAGAAATATTGATTATATCATTGATAAATGTGGCTCAATAAATGATATCATAGAATTTCCTAGATTTTTACAAACTTTGAAACATTGTTTAAGAAGACTCAGATTTGAAGAGACACTTGATCAATTGAATTCAAATGATATTAAATGTTTACCAGATGATCAAGAATTTATTTTAATTTCAGTTTTAGAGAGTGCTTTAATTGGAACTAAATATTTTGATTTAATTACAGAGTCAGAAGAAAAAAATAATGAAAATGATAAAATAAATAAATTTACTGAAATTGTTTCTCCATCTCTTTATACCTTGAAGAATTTAAAAAAAGAATCAAATGAACATTTGATTGAGTTTCATGCCCTAATTCTCTACAAAATTGGCTTAATTAGATTAATTTCTGGAGATCCTCAACATAAAAAAGATTTTGTTAGACAGTTTGATAATCTTAATGATGATATAATTAAACATAATTTAAGAAAAACATATTCTTACACTTGGTTATTAGAACATGCTTATACAAATATTGCTCAAGATCCAATGTTTAAAAGTTTGGTTAATGAATTTGAATTGAAACATGAAATTGGAACTAGATATCTTTCAATCAAAGAAAAAGAAAACAACTTTTATAAAGATATGAAAACTTCAGTTCCTTCCCTTTCTTTTTGTGATTTCATTAGTATAGTTAATATTATTCCAGATTATTATAATGGAACAAAAAAAGATAATACCAAGGTTAATTCAGCTGATGCGGTCATTATTGATACTGTTATGACTGATGATGAAATAATTGATAATAAAAATGAAACAATATTCAAAGCTACAAACTCAAGTGCTTTTACTCAACAAGAACTATCCATAATCAATAAGGATTTGAAAAATACAAATTCTAAAATAAATAATCAATCTGATAATAATACATATAAAAGTGATGAAAATGACTCAATTGAAAAAAAATTAGATCAATTAATTTCATTAATGAATACTTCTTTAACTATCCAAAATCAAAATTCTCCTGGTAATTCTAATCCAGTTAAGATTCCAAAATTTAAATTCGATATTGATCTCTCTCAATTTAAAGTTCCATTACCACCACCACAATCTGTGTTTAAATTTAATCATAGAATATCTGACCTCAAATACAAATCAGGTTCTATAATAAACCCAATAATACCTTCAATTACTAGACCAATTTTGAATGGAGAAAAGAAGGAGGAACCACCTACTGATAGCATTAAGAAATCTAAGACTTCAACCTCAAAGGTTTTAGAACAAATCTCTAAACCAACAGATGAGAAAGAGTCTAAAGCTTCTGAAATTAAAAAAGTTAATGATAAAAAAATTAAAAAAACAAAAGTTAATGTTGATGCCAAAAAACCTGAAGTCAAACCCAAACCAACTGAACCAGAACTTCCAAAAGAAGAGAAAATTAAGGATGAAAAAGCATCTAAAGATCAAATACCTTCAGTTTTGAATATTCAACCAATTTGGGATGAAGAATTAATTTGGAATAATGAACCAATAAGTTACTCTAACATTCCTCCTAGGAAAAGGTTAGTACCAAGATCTCTACGTCAAGGTGATAGATTTTTAAGAAAGAAAGAAAAGGATAAAGATATGTTGAAAGGTACAACATTTTCATTTGAATGTCATATTACAGATAGTTCGGTGAATTTTAAAACAGACTCTAAATCAAATAAAAAAGAACAAATGAAAGTTGAAAAGCCAATTCAGAAAGAAAACAATGAAATAAAGTCTGTATCTTCTTAAAAATGATATCCATATTTTCAACTGATTTCCAGCATAGGCGGAAATACTCAATTTGTAACTACTTTACTGTGTATAGATAGACTTATATTTTTTACTGTTTACATTTTATTTTTTACATTAAACTCACGTATATTTTGTATTTATTATTTGACCCTATATTATATATAGTTTTTATAATTAGTTAATGTTATTTCTCATAAATGTGATTCATCCTATTTGTATCATTCGGTGGAAATGGAAATATGAGATCTCAATTAATCCGATATCAACTCCTTTCAAACAATTGATTTTGATTGTATTCTCTTCTTTCAGTTTTACAAAATTATCAACAGTTAATCAGCAGATACAATGTTAGAACAGACACAGAATAATAATAATGAGACCAACATTGTGGCAATAACTAACAATTCAGAATTACACACAACTAAGATGTCAATGTGGGTCGAGGAAACAGTTAAGCAGTGTGGAAAACTAGATGATATTTTACAATTTGAAACATTCATAGAGAATCTTAGGTATTCAGCTGGTAAATATGATCTTAAAGAGATATATAAGAACTTATTAAATATGACAAATGCTAAATTACCAGCTGATCAAGAAGCATATCTATCAGCTGTTTTATTTGTTAGTTTAAATGGAACTAAATATTCAAAATTTGCAAAAGAATTAAATTCATCATTTCATAATGTGGTTTTCATTGATTCTCCTTCATTAAATACAATTCTAAAACTTTCTGAAGAATCCAAAAAAAAATTAAATCTTTTTAAAACACGTATTTATAATCAAGTTGGTTTAATTAGATTAACTTCAGGTAAATTACAAGTTAAAGAAACTTATGCCAATCAATTTGAAAAGTTATATCAAGAAGTTGTTAAATATCAACTTGATGATGTTTTTACTTATGATTGGTTTTTAGAACATGCGTATACAAATATTTCAAATGATCCTGTTTTTAAAGATTTTGTTGGTAAATTTGAAAGAAATCATCAATTAGGTAAAAGATTTGATATACCTTCTGATAAATTACTAAAAATAGATATTAATAAAGATACCAATTTAAAATATTTATCCTTTCCTGATTTTTTCAGTGTGGCTAATATAATACCTGATGATTATGATTTACAATTAGAGAAACAAACAGTTGATGATTTATCATCTCAATTGAGTTTATCATTGAAACTAAAACAAGAAAAGACAGAAACACCAGTATCTCCAGAAAAAGTAAATAAGGAAGTTCCAAATAGATTCTTATCTCCATCTTCTTCAAAAACTGAAAACATAAGAAGAACTCACATTATTTCTAATGATTCTCTTTCTTCAGCAAAGAGTGCTATTCCTTCTAATAACCAGCTCATTTTCAGCTTTAATCAAGAAAAAAAACTTTTGGAGTCTACAAAATCAAAATCTAAATCAAATTCAAAACCAACACCAAAATTTAATTTTACTTTCCCTGAATGTCATATTAAAAACCCATCTGCATCAAGTAACGAAACCGTTTTTGGTTCTAAAAATTCAAAACCAGCAGAAGGTACAGCACAAGATAGATTCAAGTTTTCTTTCCCTGAGCTTTCTAAAGCTAATAATGATAATACCAAGTCAGCATCCAAACCCTTTAATTTTGCATCTAAACCCTTTAATTTTGGAACAAATACAACTAAATCAACACCATCTACTTCCACACAAACATTTGGATTTAATTTTGGAACGGTTGCTCCTACAACAACAAAGAAAGTTGAAAAAACTACAATTGATGGAGCAGATCAAAAGCCTTTTGATGGTACTTCATTTGCACCAGTTATTGGAGGAAGAGATCTATTTGGATTACCAGACTACTATAATTCCATTTCAGCTATGGATGATTATAAGAATCTTTCATTTGAAGAGATAAGACTTCATGATTATTCAAATGGTTGGAAGTTTGGAAATAAGACCTAGATTTGTTTTATTGTTTTAAGCTCTTTTTTATGTTTATAGTATACATGTATATGATTTGGAGTTGTAACTTATCATCTTTATATTCTTCAGTACAACAAGGTAATATGTTGTGCTCAGTATTGTCCAATCATCTTCCTCGCACTCACGTGCAACTCCGCTGTCCGACTTTCCTCTTTTGGATAGCCGAGCTCTGATCTGACAATCGAGAAACTTCCCAAATAGGGGACTGTTTGCGACAAAACTATCTTATCAAAAAAAACATATTTAAACCAACAAAGTTCCACTTTTTTATTCCTTTTCCAAATCCATATTTCGTTATTTAGTTGTTCAAACTCCAAAACTTCGATCTACATATACTCCTTCAAATTATTTAAATATGTCTTGTTGTTGCTCATCTACTAAACCAGCAGAAGAAATTAAAGCTGTCGAATTAAAATCATCATGTTGTTCATCTGATAGTTCCGTTGTTGAATTATCAACTGTTTCTGATAACTCTTCAGTTTCATCAATCATTGAAAAAGAATTTTCTGCTCCAGTTGTTTCATCATGTTGTGCATCTGAAAAAATTGTCTCTGATTTAGCTGAATCTTCTATCTCTACCACTCCTATTGAATCTAAATCTGCCATTACTTCATCATGTTGTTCTTCAAACAGCCTTTCAGTTGAAAAAGCAGCTCCAATCACATCATCTTGTTGTTCATCTAAAAAAACCACTACCCCAGCTCCATCATCTTGTTGTTCATCTAAAACCACTGCTACTGCTAGTGCTCCAAAATCAGCTCCAATTAAAGAACAAAGTTTTGGTTCAAAGAAACAATCTAAACCAATTAAATCATGTTGTGGTTCCAGATGTCGTTGTGGTGTTTCTTGTAAGTGTCCAAGTTGTAACACTACTAAATTATAGATAATATATGCTTAAATTTTCTTATATGATTCTATGTTTTCTAATATTATTCCTTTTTAACTTTGTATCATTTACAAAGATTATTTCCGTTTTGTTTTTGGCATGTTTAGATAATGATTTTATCTTCAAAAGAAAAGAAAAATGATTTATTTAGATACTTTCATTTCCTTTATTTATCTAAATCTTTTAAGTTTTAGTTTTTTATAACGCTTGGTATATAGTTTTAATTTATTTTGGTTTTGTGAATTCCCATTTGTAAATGTAACTCCATTTGTATTTAAATTACTTAAAACAACTCTATATAATAGTGTATACAATTATGAGGAACAAAATAAATAATCAATACTTAGTAACTGTGATAGGCATATTACTTGCAGTTTTAACTTTAGTGTATTTTGCAGTAGAAACAGTAGAAAACTTTTTCTTCTTATTCCATATTCCTTTATAATTTTTAGCCTTTTTAGAATCAGGAATACCTTTTTTAATAACTTCAATATGTTCCTCATGTGAGTTAAATCTAGCTGGAGCCATAGCAAGAACATAATCATCTAAATCAACAACCATATAAACATTTCTTAAAAATAAATCACCTAATAAAAAAGTAGAAGAATCAAAATTTGGAGTAATACCTAGAGCACAATAACGAGAATAATGCCCACTAGACATTTTAATCTTAATTAAAAAACTTGTAAGTGGAGTAGTTATATCATTACCTTGGAAATCAAATGTTATATAATGATCTTTAGCTTCATCACAATCAATTAAATAATGTTCCATTGTTTTACTATATTTCAGATGTAATTCTTCAACTATTTTTTTCAATGTATGATATGGGAAGCTAGCTAAGGTTGTACCTGTATCTAATAAAGCACTAGCTCTGCTACCTTTTTTAATTATATTAGCTTCAATCCCATCTTTAATTTTACCAAGTCTAATGGAAGTTAAAGTAATTGAAATATCAGATGGATGATTATGTTGAGTAGGATTTGTATTGACTAAAGGAAATTTTACCAAAGGTCCATAATATTTAAAATTATCAACGGCACCAAATAGAATATTTGCTTGATTAGAATCAGTATCATTTAAATAGATTGAATATGCATTTTTATAAATGAGTCCAGCTCTTTTCAGTTGCATAGGTAATGTTATATATGAATTACTACTTATTCCAATACCAAAAACACCAACGTTACTATCTGATAAATCAGCAACTGCAAAATTGGCACCAGGAACTTTAGTATCTCCATAAAAAACATTATCAAACCCATAATAACCACTGGCCTTTGAACCATCACCATATGTAACTCCAAAAGCTGTACCTGTAGAATTATAAGTTTTTGAGTACTTTGGATTAAAGACACCGTATTGTGAACAATCAATTCTCTTAACATAATCAATTATAGTTTCAGTTACTTTTTCAACTTCTTCTGCTGTAGACGTAGCAGAAGCACTAATAGTAGCTTTTTGTGATTCAGTAGCTTTTTCATTATAATAAGTAAATGGATTACCAGTTGTTTGAAACTTCCAATCCCCTTTAGAAGGACCATTTAAAACATATCTTTTCTTCAAATCGGTATCTTTTTCTTCTTCTTCTTCTTCTTCATAATCGTCTTCAAGATCAAGCTCTTCATATCCCTCATCAACCTGAAAGTCCATATCATTAGTATAATCATCATCATCATCGAAGGAAACCTTTTCTTCATTAAGTAAACGTTTATCATGATGTTGTTTATCAAAACGTATTTTGTTTGTACCAGGAACGCAATATGAATTATTTGAATTAGAAACCCATAGTACAGAAGAACCAGTATCTAATAAAACAGAAACTAATTCTTTACGAGATCCAAATGCAAGAGAAACAGAATAAAATGTACTTTCATTTTCAAGTGTGTAATTAACCAGTCCATTATTAGAATTTGAAACTGAACGTTGTTGTAAAATTGGATTTCCATTAGATTTTGAATTTAAATAATTTGAACCTCTTCTTTTATCAGCAACAAATTTTATATAACCTTTACTACTTGAATCATTTTCAACAAGTTCTGGTATAATTAAGCAACTTCCAAGTTGAACTAATATTGAGAATAATAATATTGAATGAATTATAAGCACTATAATCATTAGAATAGATAATTGAACTCTTATTGATTAATTTAAAAGATGATGAGCATCATTCTTTTGATTGTATTGTATAGCTTGTAAGATATAGAGTTAAGAAAACCGTTTTGTATTAAAACAGGAGTTTCTCAAACTGTAAGATAGGCATCAACATGCACCTATTCTTTCTTTCTTTACTCAAACTTAAGCACTTGAGGCTTGTTATCATTTGTGATTATTGTAATATTGTTGGACTTTCATTGATGTGATATAAACAGTAGTCAGTGCTAGTAGTCACAGGCTGCAGTTGAACAACCAACGTTTGGATGTTCGCTTAAAAAGAATACAAAACCTACTTCTATAGACTATCGTAGTAATTGAAATTTGATCCTACACAGAATATATACAAGGATATGGTATCAGTAATTGTATTACATTTCAAACGAAGTGAATGTACTAGCAGCCGAAGCCTTTACTTTCGTATACGTTAATGAATCAACAGTTGAAAGAGACTGACCTGAAGTCCAAGTACTTAGATAGTTTTTAGCCTTTGTAGCTTTAGGAATAACACTGTTAATCACTTCAATGTCTTCATCATAGGAATTCAGCTGTGCGATTGCCATAGCTATAACCTGAGCTTCTAAATCAACAACATAGTACATATTTTTAAGAAACACATCACCTAAAACAAATTGAGTTGTATCATAACTTGGATTAATACCTAATGCACAATAATTAGAATAACTCCCAGACCCTGTTAAGATTCTAATGAAAAAACTACTAATTGGAAGAGTAAATTCAGATCCTTGAAAGTTGAAAGTTAAATAATAATCTTCCCCTTGATCACACTCCATAACAAAGAAATCCAAAGATTTACTATACACCATCTCTAATTCTTCAACTATCTTCTTCAAAACTTCATATGGGAAATCAGCTAGAGTTGTACCTGTATCCAATAGAACAGGAGCGGCACCATCTGATTTTGTAATTACAGCTTCAACACCTTCTTTAATTTTACCAATTGTAATCGAAGATAAAGTTATATCAAGTTCAGAAGGAGAAATATGATGTTCAGGATCTATATTAACTAATGGAAATTGTATCAAATTTCCATAATATTTATCATGATCAACAGCACCAAATAGAATACTAGCAGTATTGGAATCAGAATCATTTAAATAAATTGAATATGTAGTTTTTGCAATAAGATTTTGTGATTTCATTTGATAAGGAAGGTTTATATATGGTATATCTTCTTTAGTTTCAGAAGTTGTTTTATCTGTTGTTGGAACAATTATACCAATTCCTAAAACTCCCATATTACTATCTGTTTCATCAACAAGAGCAAAATTAACACCTTTAACATTACAACCATCAATAATCATATTATCGTACGCATACCAACCGCTTGCAGATGTACCATCTTCATATTCAACTTCATATTTACCAGGCATATAGTTAAATGTACTTGAATTAGCTGGATTGAAAACACCATATTCAGAACAATCAAAAGTATCTGCTTCATCAACTGGAACAGCCTTTTCATTAGTAGTAACCATCTTTGCAGAACCTGCATCTGCAGTAGAAGTAGAAGTAGAAGTTGATGTATCAACGGTATACCAAGTGAATGGATCTCCTGTTGTTTGAAAATCCCAATCTGAATTAACAGGGGCATCAAGAACATACCTCTTTTCTACTAATAGTGGGTCATCGACAGTAGCTGTTGGAATATCATCTTCATAAAAACTACCCCCATTACCAATTGAGAACAATTGCCTTTTCCTTTTAGTCCCACTTTGTGTTCTGATATAATTTGTACCATTAGCACAAGATGTATTATTAGAATTTGAAACCCATAAAACAGATGAACCAGTATCAACTAAAACTGTAACCAACTCTTGTTCAGAACCAATTGATAATTGAACACTGAAAAATGTCCCCTGATTTGCCAAACTATAATCCCAATTATCAACACTAATCGATCTTTCAATAATCAATGGATGTTTTAAATCAGAAGTAGAATCTAGATAACTAGAACCAGAACTTTTTAATCCATTTAACTTTAAATATTTCTTGGTAATAAACGTTTCTTCTCTATAAAAAGGAAGGGTATCAACTAATTGTAATAATATAGAAAAGAAAGTAAACCATGTAATATTAATCATTTCTCTTTATCTATTTCTATTTCTTCTTCCTTTTTTTTTATTTTAAAGACCTTTATCATCTTTTGAAAAACCATTCAGGATATCAACTTCATATTCTTATTACTGTATAATCAATTAATCATCAACTCCTTTTCTTTCCTCTGTGCTATTGTAAGTGGTAACACGTTTATAGCAATTAATTTGTTTGATGGATTGCAGTTGCTTCTACCTTCAAGTTGTATATGAGCAAACATCTCTGATTAATTAATTAAGTCTTGAAACAATGCTTCATACTGTAATTTATGTAAAGTTGATCCTTTTGAAGTCAATGAAAATGAAAAGCATGCTTGCTCAATTCAATTGATTGACTTTGCTCATTGAATCTGATAATTCCGACACCTTTACACTTCTTAAATTTACACGTGACATATGACATTTTTGAAATATTTCCGATAAAATTATCAAAACTGTTTTTACAAGAGAGATTATTGGATTAATCAATCAATTATATCAGAATAGTCACAACTACAAAATTCAAGAACGATGCCATTAGCAGAACAACAAGATGCTAGAAAGAAGAGGTTAGCATTACTAAAACAGAAGAGACAAGGAAACTCATCAATTTCTAAACCTGAAATTAAATCAAGAAATTTTAACTTTGAATCAAAACAACCAATATCATCATTTGATTTACTTGAACAACACAACGAAACAACAGATGAAGTAGCAATCAATGATCCAGTGGTATCACATTTGAATAATTCTGATGATTTAGAAACAAGATCTAAAAAATTAACATTAGATTTACTTAATAAATTTGAAATTCAAGCTAAAGAATTAAATAAATCAATTCATGATAATAATAATACAACTATATTAGATGATGAAATCAAGGATATTGAGAAAGATGATGAAACTATAGAGGAATATGATAATGAATTAAAAGATCAATTGGATATACTGAATCATGAAACTGAATTACAAATAAGTAAGTTAGTTAAAATTAAACTACAAAAATTAGTTAAAGATCGAAACCAATAATTTAGTATAACAATGTATTATATGCTTTATATTTGTTTTTGTATTTGTATTTGTATAATAATAATAAAATGCACGATAAAGAAAAAAAACTAAATTAGGACAATAATTTTATAAATAATGTATGGATGATAGTTTCCAAAGAAAGAGCAAAAACAGCGCTATGAAAGTAGACTTTGAACAAAACTAAAAGAACAGAAAAAAATTCAAAAAACTAAAAAAAGAAAAAGCAAGAACAAATGATAATAAGGTAGAAAAAATCAAAATGATTGTGATAATATAAGGAAGGATAAAGAAAGGAAGAAGAAGAAACCCTTTTGTTTTTGTGGAGCTCTAAAGTAGAAGATTGTAATTCTTATATGTTTGGAATAACAATAAATATTTCATCAAAACTAAATAAAATGTAAAAAGACAAGGCTATGGATAGAAAAGATGTGTACTGTACAACAAAATGATTTTCAATTTATAATTAATCAAATTAGTCTAATAAGGCAAACACAAACATGTAACAATAATGAGTCTATTCAATATCATAATAAGCTTGATAGAAATACAAGATGGCAAAGATAAAGAATGCAATAGCACCACCAAGTGTAACATTTCTCATTGAAATCTTAGTAGCTAAAGCATTACCACCCAACACAGCACCACCAGTACATATAAAATGACCAACTATACCACCTAAGATAACCAGCCAATAATCAGAACCAGCAGCCATTGCAATTGTTGCAATTTGAGATCTATCACCCCATTCACCTAAGAAAGTCATTGCAAAAGTTTGAACCCAAACTGGAGATAAAATAAAACTTGCTAAATTTTTAAGATGACCTAAAGCTTTTTTATAAAATGGAGGAGGAGGAGTTGCAACTGGTTGATTACCATGTTCAACTGAATTCATATTACTGTTAATTGAACCAATTTCAATTTCTTCTTGAACTTCAGCTAATTCATCTTCAACACCAGCATCACTTCTCATTGCTAAACCTTCTCTTAATAGATTAACACCAAACACAACAAATAAAATGGCAGCCATGAATTGAGTAACTCTATGATCTAGTAATGCAGGTAAAGCATGACCAACAATACCAGATAAAATAGTCATCAGAGCTAAAGCTGAAAATGCACTTGAAAACACAACCAATCTATCATGTTTCATAGCCATTAAAGCAGCAACTAAGAAAGTTTTATCACCAATTTCTGAAACAACAATCATTGAAGTTGATAAAAAGAAAGCATTTCTTGAACTATTTTCATCTTCATCTTCATCACCTTTGTTATCTTGTTTTGGAGTTTCTTTAGTTTCTTTTGATTTTTTTAAATCTGAACTAGAATTGTCCGGATCTGTATTTGTAGGAGTTGAAGCAGGAATGTTTTGTAAATCGACAGGGATATCAGCTAATTCAGAGCCTTTATTTGAAGCAGCCCCTCCTTGAATCGTAACCAAATCATCATCATTTGAATCTATTCCAGGTGGAGGTGGGAAAACTGCCTGGGAAGTTGATATAAGAAATAAGCAGGAGGATAACAGGACGCTTAACTTCATGGCTGATTGTGTATATGTGAACAGTGGTAGTTGTGAATCTATGAAATTCAAGAAAAGATGATTAAGTGTGAATTTGTGAAAAATTAATCAGAAATAAAAATTTGTGATAGCGCTCTTTTTCGGAATTGCTGGATTGGGAGATAATCCGAGATGGTAGTAGTACTAGGGGTTGCTCTGAGCTGGGGAGGGTCCAGAAGAGGGAGACAACTAAAGGATGAGTTGGAGAAGAAAAGAAGATACAACAACTAGCTGTAACGGTTTTATAGTCCTTTTAACTTCTTTTATATCCCGTCTACAGGCTTAAGTTCTAACAGAGAATTAGCCGTCTGCCAGGCCGGCCAATAATATCGTGTGAATTCTCAATTACATAATACTCTTTTACTCTTGATGCTTCAAATTAAATAAATAAATAAGAATAGTTATCTAATATATGGGTAAGAATAAGTATATAATAATAAATAGAACATTAACATATGAGATGAGATAAAAAAAACACAGAAAGGAAAGTTAATAAATAAAAGGTTTTATAGTTATAGTTTAATGACCATGGAATGCAGTTTTTGGTAAATCATTATCAACAACTAAACCTCCTGAAAGTTTACCTTGATCTTCAACCCAACCACCATTTAATAATCCTCCTTCTGTTAGACCATTCTTAGCTTTGTAATCTTTAATTCTTTCTAACATCAATGGTTTGAAATGTCTAACTAAACCTTGATATGGCCAACTGAAAGCTTCACCCATAGCACAAATGGAATGTCCTTCAACTCTTTTAGTTATTTCTAAAGCATGATCAATTTCTTTTTCATTTGCTTGTCCTTTGTATAATCTATCCATCATTGTAGATAAATATGTAGAACCTTCTCTACATGGTGTACATTGTCCACATGATTCATGCTTATAAAATGCTAATAATCTTTGAATACCTCTTATAACATCGGCTTGTTTACTGAAAACAATCACGGCGGCAGTACCTAAACCAGATCCATGTCCTTTTAAATCATCATAATCCATCAACACTTCACTTGAAATTTCTTTAGTTAACATTGGAGTTGATGAACCACCTGGAATGATGGCTTGTAAATTATCCCAACCACCTATGATACCACCACAATGCTTTTCTAATATATCTTTTAATGGCATAGACATTTCTTCTTCAAATGTACATGGTTCATTAACTTGACCTGAAACACAGAATAATTTAGTACCTGAATTTCTTTCTCTACCAAATGAATTAAACCAGTCACCACCTCTTCTTAAAATAGTTGGAGCAACAGAAACAGTTTCAACATTTGTAACAGTTGATGGTCTACCAAATAAACCAACACCAGCTGGGAATGGAGGCTTTAATCTTGGTTTACCAGCTTTACCTTCAATTGATTCAATTAATGCAGTTTCTTCACCACACACATAAGCACCCATACCTCTGTGAATATATAAATCAAATGCATAACCAGATCCACAAGCATTTTTACCTAAGTATCCAGCAGCATAAGCTTGATCAATTGCAGCTTGTAAAGTTTGATATTCTCTATAAAATTCACCTCTGATATAAATATAACCAGCAGTTGCATTCATTGCTCTACCAGCTAATAAACAACCTTCAACTAATTTATGAGGTTCTTTTCTAATAATTTCACGATCTTTACAAGTACCTGGTTCCCCTTCATCTGCATTAACAACAATATATCTTGGACCTGGATTGTTTTCCCATCCTGGAGGATTCATAAAAGACCATTTTAAACCTGATGGGAAACCAGCACCACCTCTACCTCTTAATCCTGATTTTTTCATTTCATCAATAATCCATTTATCACCTTTTAATATAATTTCTTTAGTTTTATACCAATCACCAATCTTTTTGGAAGCTTCAAGATCATATGATTCAACACCATATTTCATTGAATTTTTTAAATATAAGTTTTGAAAGATTCTATCTTTATCTTGTAATCCACCATGAACTCTGTTTGGTGTATCATCAATAGTTGCAAATGAACGTTTTAATTGATTTATCTTTAGTAAGGAGATTTTTGATAAACTCTTTCCTAACGAAACAGTTGTTGCTGTTGTTCTTGCTGTCAGTCTATTTGCCAACATTATGATTTCAAATTGAAACTTTTAAATAAATTATCAAATGAATGTCAAAATAGAGTTATATGATTCGTTAGTTTTGTAATCTTTTCAAAGGGTATCAATAACTTTAGGTGAGCTTGAAAGTTCAAAGTGGGGTATTTTAAGTTTTGAAACCGGTGTAGAGGTTTTATTACTGAGCCACCTGCGCCTTGTCCAGGACCATCTTCAAAAGTGAAAGAGAGTAATTTGAGATAGAAATTGATGATTTACCAGAAATACAAGAGAAGCAAGCTTTGTTAAGGAATCTACCACTAACTTTCAGTCTTTGAAATAATATAGATATCTTATAACATAATATGGATGGGGAATAAACTTCAATTTCACTATTAGAAACACACCAACTAAATGAGTCAAATTTATTATTTTCATTTATGACTTTTCTTTGATCAATTAATTTCTTTAAATTATTAATAATAATACAATAAATACATTCAGCATCAGGGGCATCAATTTTCATAGTATAATCAACTCTATCAACAAAAGCCATATCTAAACTTTCAATTAAATTAGAAGTTGTAAAAATGATTAAATTATTAAACTTTCTTACTTTATCTAGACAAATTAACATCGTATTGACTAATTGAATAGTTGAATTTGTTGATGTTGAACTCATTAAATATTGTCTTGATCTAACTAATGTTTCAATTTCATCAATTAATAACACCATTTGAAAATTTGGAAATTCAATTAAAATTTTAATAATATCATTAAATAATTGATCTAAATTTTTATCACTTTGATTTAAATACATTGAAAATATTTGAGCACATGATAATTCAATTAAAATTCCATTATTATTTGATATCATTAAATTTGAAACAGCTTTACATAAAGTAGTTTTACCACTACCTGGTGGTCCATATAATAAAACTAGTTTACTATTATTACCTTTATTATTTAATTGTTTTAATAACTTAGATTTAGTACCAGCAGTATAAAACAATTCACCATATGATTGAAATAGCTCTAAATTTGGTAAATAAGTAACTTGTATCATACTTAATGATTCAACACTTAATAAACTTAATGGATTTTCAATTTTAATTTCAATTTTAGGTTGTGTGCTTTCAATTGAAGTTTCAGAATCATCAGAATCATCAATATTTGTAATTTTGATTAATGAGCAAAACTCTTCTTCTTCTTCTTCTTTGTTATCTTTATTTTGATTTTTCTTTTGTTCAATCATTGTATCAATTGACATCATCTTTGAACCTGATTTATTGGAAGCATCATGTAAGATTGTAATTTTTAATTGAGTTAAATTATCAATTTTAACAATTGGATTAAAGGATTTAGATTCATGTTTATAAAAGTGACTATTTTCATGTATTACATTCATTTCTTTAATTCCATTACAATTTAATAAGTTATCTAAATGATTGGATAATAAGTTTATATCATCTTCAAGAACAATATCATGCTCTTGATCATCATGAATTTCAATTTCATCAACTACATTAACAATCATTGAATTTATTGAAGTACCAATAACAATTTCTAAAAAACCTAATTCTAACTCATCAATTTCATCAATTGAATTTAATGAAATCAATTTTAAACTAACTTTATCCCATAATGATTTCATTTTATTTTCATAAGTTGTTTCATTATTTCTTTCAATATCCATACCATTTAATGAATCTATACCTTCACTTGATTGATCAGTAGTAACATTTATCGAATTGAGATAATATTTAACTAATTCAGATAAATTAATATTGTTTTCTAATTGTAATTCCATAGATGATAATATAATCATTCTTTCCATACATTTTTTTAAAATTTCTGGATAATTTAATGCATTATCATTACATTGATTAGTTGAAGTTCTTTGACTAAATGGGAAGTTAATTGAATTTATTGAAGTACTTGTAACCCAAGGTTGTAAATAACCATAAATCTGAATTTTCTTATAAGTTTTCATTATTAATAAAAAGATTGAAGTCTATAATGAGTTTCTATTACCTTTATCTATATCTTGAGATGGTATTAGATGTATAGATGGAGGTGTTATGACTATAGTTAAGAAGAATAAGTGTTTGATCCCTTTTCAGTTCTTCAGAAAAAACAAAAGCAAACCAAATAGCTTGTAATCCGGAATCCGGATCCAGATTCCAGATTCCAGAATTAACACACTTTACAACTTACAACTTACACTGTCTTACAGTAATTGGAAATAGAATTAAGCCAAAAATAATTAAGTTTATTAAAAATGTAGTAAATCAATATTATATTAAATGTCCAAAGATTAATTGAACGAAAAGACGGAAATAATTAAATTGGGAAAAAAAAGAACTAAAAATTTCAACCAGTAAAATACATAAGAAAAGCAACAAAAGCAATATATAATCTAGAAAAAGAAGAAGTAAATTAAATTAAAGTAAAGCAAAGTAAATTAAATTAATAATACTCTGTAAATGATGGAATTTCAAAATGGAAATTTGGATAATTAGTACCAACTAAAGGAATTGGTTGACCTTCAACATCCAAACTAGCATTAACAGTTCTACGATGTTTAACAACATGTTTATCAGCTTTACCAAATTCAACACCATCAGATTCTTCTTCAACAACTTCTTCAACTTCACCACCAAAACCACCAGCAGCTAAAGCTCTTCTAACCCAAGGAGTTAATATACCAGAGAAATGAATTTCAAAGTTAGGACCAGAATGATACTCTATTGATTTTCTTAAATCTATTAAAGCTTGAACTGAAGTAGCATCAATACCAACAACTTGACTTAAATCTAAATGTAATAATCTAAAAGCTGGTTTTTCATGTATTAAATCATTATTGACAACATCATCTTCACTCTTCTTCTTAAAAACATTTTTGAGACTCCAATTTAATGGACCAGGATGATTAAATGTCTTTTCATGTTTCAGAACAGCAGGTTTAGTTTCTTCTTTAATAACATCTAAAATCAAATCAACTTGTCTTGAAGCATTTGGATAAACAAAGGATTCAGTTGGTCTAAAAACATAAACACCAGGAGGAGGAGCTTCAATTTGAACACCTTGATGAACATAGTCAGTATGGATTGCATGTGGATTATAACTCTTTGGTAATGGAACCCAAGCATAATGATAATCATAATTAGAAGAAATATCTCTAGTTATAGCATTTGTAACACTTTTTTTAGTAACACCTTCAACAGAAGAATCATCTTTAGTAGTTTCAGTACTTATAACTGATGTGATTTGTGGTTCAACAACTTCAAAAACTTTAACTCTACCTAAGAAAGCACCATTTGGAATACATTGTCTCCATAAGATAATAGCAGCAGAACAAGCAGCAGCAAAATAAATACCTTCTTCAATAGTACCAAAAACAGTAATCAAAACACCAACAATAAAAATCAACCAATCAGCTGGATTTGTTCTCCATAAATTCCAAGTAATTTTATAAGAAGTAATTAAATCAGCAACACAATGAATAATAATAGCAGATAAAGCAGCTTTTGGAATATAATAGAAAGCACTTGTAAAACAATAGATTGCTAATAAAACACTACAACCAGTAAAGACACCAGCAAATGGAGTACGAACACCACATTTAGCTTTTAAAGCAGTTCTTGAGAATGAACCAGTAGCAGGATATGCATTAAAGAAAGTACCAATTAAATTTGTAACACCAATAGCAACTAATTCTTGATTTGGATTAATCTTATAATCATTTAATCTACCAAAAGATTTACCAATTGAAATATGTTCTAATAAAAGAATAATAGTGGCAACTGGTAAATGAGGAGCAATATCAGCAGCAAGTCCAGGTGGTAATTTCATAACACCAACATCTTGTAAACCTGAAGGAACAGTACCAATAACTTTAAATTTTGAATTAGTTTTATCATGTCTAATAATAGCCCAACTAACAACAGTAGCAAAAATAATAACAATAGCAGTTCTTAAATGTTGTAAATAAAAGAAGATTCTTTGTTTTGGATATCTCTTGTATAAGAAAACAGTTAAATATTTCCAAAGGTATAAGATAAATAAACAAACAATACCAAAAGCAGCATCAATTTTAGCATTAGGTAAATTTTTTAAAACTTTTATAATAATTTTATAAGTAGCAGCTCTAGTATTAACAAGAGAACTACTATAACCTAATAAACCAGG